>PVJD01001203.1:0-292964 GCA_004026545.1 Mormoops blainvillei
ACACAAGCTTAAACATATTATCTCTCTGGCTTAAGATCATTTTCATTTTGAGAAAGGCAAGGTTCATCTTCTGTAAGAATTCACATGGGGTATGTTGATATTCTAAAAGATTGTAGCAGGAAATAATAATATCCTGCCTTTTATTTCGCATCTCCCTATGTCTCACTCCCTCTAAATCACCGTGTAATCAATCTGAAGCAGCAACACGCAACGCTATTAAAATTCGGGATGTTTGAAGAGGGAATTAGTTTACTCACTCATTATTCTTGATTAATAGAAAATTATCCTGCTAACATTTACTGTGCTATTCATTTGTTATTTTGAAGTGATTAGCCACAAATAGCAGTTAAGAACAAGCTAGTTTTGTCATTTCAGCCACAGCTGTAATTGCCTCCCCAGTGCCTCTTCCTTCAAACACACCTTCCTCACTTGAAAACAGCTCACGCCCTTCCTAAAAGACCACACTCTCTCGGATACCAGTTTTCTCTGTCTCCTCCAGAGTGGAATCAGTGGGCCTGCTCCCTTTTCCGCCATTCCTAAAGACCCCAGAATCACCCAGGGAGAAGTTTAGTTTATGGCCCAAAGGTGGAAAAGCTCAGGGCGCTGGTAACCCTGTTTCCCAGGTTCCCCCGTTACCTGGTTTATACCTGCAGCTTTCGACACATTTCTCATTGATTTACTTTCTGCTAAGAAGAGACCTGAGGATCTCAGGTCAGACAGTGTCTGGCATCACTGTTGGCATCTTACATCTCTGCCCTCCTTCCATCTTTTCTCTTTGAAGCACAGGCCCCTCCAGCTTGGCACCTGGACATTTCCTTTCTTGGGCATTACCAAATTGTGCACATTTAATGGTCCCACTAAAATGTCCTTTATGCGTATTTTACTCCCACAAGGAATTAGCTTCACCTGGTTGTCACTTAATAAAGAACAAATTAATTTTACCTTCATGTGTTAAAAATGACTGAAAATTGACTTGCTAAGGTGTTAATCATCCTGAGATATTTACAGTTTGTCACTTTTAGGGCCCTCACGCAGTAACTCTCAGCCTAAACTTATTACCATCACCTCAGAAATTTCTTTAAAACTATTAATACGAGGTCCCTTTGTCAGAATTTCTCATATGGAAAGCAGGGTGGAGCCTACACCTAAGAATTGGCTCTTATTGGAATTTTAGGAATCTGTAACAAGATGAGTTATTTACTTAGTTATTTTTTTTTAAGCTGGCCAGCACTGTGCCCTTAAGTTCATGGTTTGTCAGATACTAGTCCTTTCTCCTCCTAAGTCCAAGCCTTTTGCCTAGTTTTACAATTCAACCAATTTTTAAAAACTTGTTCCAAAGAATCGTTTAGAATGACAGAGCTTATTCCTGTACCCCATTCCAGAGCTCTGCATTAGAACCTTTTAGAATCTGCCACTTAACATCTAATAATTGAGGTGGACTAGAGCATGTTTATGTTTGAGAACCACTCATCTCTCTAGGTAAAAGCAAAGATCCAAGATCTACTAGGATTGGAAGCTAATTTGTGTTAGGTTTTGTTTTTGTCTTTGTTTTTACATTGCAGTGGATCATTGGTCCCAGAAATCACAACATACCCTCCAAATACATCTTCGACTTATCTTAGAAAACATCTTTATTAAAAATAGCATAACAATGTGAAATGCTCAGTTTCCTTGGCTCCATCTTGAAGTCTGCCTTGTTCCCTTGGCCTTCAGGATGATAGCTTTTGTTTTGTCTTGCATATAAAACATACTAATCATTAGAAGAATTCTACTTGCCATATTGAGTCTTTGAAAAACAGTTCCTCCAATTTCCCCATCGCTTAACACAAAAAAAGCCAACTCTATGCTTTCTTAAAATGTATTTGAGAAACCACTAGGACTCCCATTTACTCAGTTGGCACCTTCTTGATTAATAAATATTTCCTTGCTCCAAACTCTGACATTTTGAGTTTTGGCCTTTTGAAGTGTCAGGTACATTGGACTTTGGACTGGTAACAATAGGATATAGTCAGTGGCTTGTTTGATATGGCATTGCGTTATGTCCAGATACATTTCATGCACCTCATAATTTAATTCAACTTGCACCTAGTGCAACCTAGCCTAAGTTACTGCACAGCAGTGAACACAATCTGATTCACTTCCCTCAGGGAGCTTAGAGTTCAGTCAGGGAGAATGATGGAAGACTCAACTCATACAAAACAGAAGGGAATAGGGGCTACAATCAGGATATGAAACAAGAATAAGCATGACTGTATTCTAAAGACCTTCTGTAAAGGAGATAGCAGATGAGTTGGGTTTTAAAGAGTAGGCTGGTTTACAATGCGCACTTAGGGCACAAGACAGGCAGACGAGTGGTGACCACAATGGTCCTTAGCTCATACTGTTGCCTTTCACACATCAGGTTCTTCCAGGGAATTCTTATTTATCCCTGAAAGCCTTGCTTTGGCTCCATCTCATCTATGAAGTCTCCCTTTTCCCCTTAGTGCCAACTTCTCCATCCCTCCTTTGTTCCACTGCTTAGTTTGCAACTGCTGCTATGCTAAAAGCATCATGCTCATGTAACTTGTAAGAAATGATACATTTATGTAACTGATTTTACACTGACTGTGGTCTACTTAGTAGCAAAAACATGACTTGTTCATCTTTGACTGTCCGACACTTAGCAGACCACCTGGCACACAATACACGTTTGCAGATTTAACATTTATATTGTAGTGGTGAAGAGCCAAACTGACTAGTTTCTATCTTGACTCTATAACTTGATATCTATGTGACATTGGCAAAGTGATTTAATCTTTCTATGCCTCAGTTTCTTCATCAGTAAAATGAGAGACAATAATCATTTTTGAATACCATTTCAATTACTATTTGAAAATAGTAAATGTCACAAGTATTGATATAAGGATCAAGTGAGTTAATATATGTAAAGTGTACAGGAGAGGGTCTGGTGCATAATAAGTGTTCAGTATTTACTAATATTTTTATTAGTAGTAAAATCGAATAAATACATCCTTCTTCCCTATATCATTCTCCTTAGAATTTGTGTTACTCTATCACTGAGGTGTTAAGTGCTTGGGCAAGTGAGTGGCCATGAATGCATCTGCGACACCTTGTTTTGACATAAGACTCCTGTTTTCAGCACTTCAAACCTTTTATGGATGGTGCTCTGCATCACTGCATGGCATTAAGCATCTTATAGCCACTGACATAGAAGTTCCAGGTATTGTTGCTAGTCATTCAATGAATTAGTGAATAACCCAACCGGACTCCAGACTTTTCAGGTCAATGCCATCTACTCCTTTAGTAAGGACTGAGGTTATTGTTGGGTTTTCTTTCTTTCTTTTTTCTTTTTGTTCTTTTTTTTAGGATTGAGGAGTTTGCACTGTGTTCCTAACTATGCTTCTCAAACAGGAAAAGCCATAATGTCAATCTCATCTTTCCACACTATTAAATGGAGCCTCTCTCAGCCTTGGATATTGTGCCAGCTATTGCATTTTTCCTTATCTGTTGCTGGAGAAAGCTGTAAAGCACTGGCTACCATGAACTATCTAACAGAGGGTGCTGATTAGCCCACTACCTTCAACTTTTAAATCAGTGGTTCTCTACCTGGAATGCTTTTGCCCCCACCTGCGAACATTTTGCAACATCTAGAGACATGTTTAGTTACCATAGCTGGGGAATGCTACCAGTTTCTAGTGGGTAGAGGCTAAGGATGGTGCTAAACATCCTACATTTGCAGAACTACGCTGACGACAAATAATTATGCTGCCCAAACTACCAACACAATCAAGGTAAAGCCAGGTCACTACCTGAGCATGGGTTTAAAAGTTTAAAGGAATGGTTTAAATTTTAAACATCCAATTGCTGACTCAGTTTGGGGCACTAAAACTCATGGGAGGAAAAATGTACAATGGAAGGTGAGGATGAGAGAGAAGGGCAAAGAGAACGTTTTTGACAATAGCACTTATTTCATTCGGATGCTTTAAGTTTTCTGCATCCCTGCAATCCAATTTACTACCTTTTTTCCTAGAAACAGACATGATGCACAGTTATTCGACTTTTGGCTTCAGTAGTAATGATACCCAGCAAGAACACCGAACCTGGAGAGCAGCTTTGTGGATTCTGTGGTCTGACCCACTGCCCTTTAATAAGACTAAGTTCCCTTTGTGACTCTCACTTGGCGAGGATTGAGGTACTAGGAGTAAAAGGCTCATTTGATTCATTTTACCCTCCAGTTTTCTTTAAAATTGCACACGTCACAATGGAGGGCCCCAGGTGAGGAGAAGAGGAGCAGATATCAAATTGGATTAAACAATAAAGAACTGGAGTCACAACCCCTCTCTTCCCTGGCTGCCTTCCCACAATATTCACTTAGTTTCCTGTCTATAAAGCAGAATCGTCTGATGGCCCCTAAACTATTCCAACTTAACATGCACGTCATGCGTTAGTAATTATTGGTCATAATTACGAAGAAGCTATCATATCTTTTTATAGGGAGATTATTTCAGCCTTCTAGTTTCAAAGTCAATGAGTTAGCACTATAGTTATAGAGATAAATTATTTGTGTTCATGCATTAGTGCTTCAAAACTTTGTTAAAAAAGAAAAGACAGAATATTTTGTTTCTACAGCTAATCCCTCTTCAATATCCTAAATTTACAATACTTAAGGCTTACTCAATTTTAAAATTTAACCAACTTAACATGAGCTATTACTCTCAGAGATATTCAAATTTTAACCTGACTCTGGAATTTTGTTTTTAATAGATAATTGAAAATGCGAGTTTCCATAAATAAATTGTGATCATTCTCTATCAAGATATATCTTTCTCCTGTGACTTAGTCTTCTATAATGTAACTTTATGGCTACATGTTTGAAGATTTGATCTGCTGAAAGATTTACAGATGTTTAAATGTATTCCTTTCCTACATAATCTTTTTTCTGTGAGCCCACAGACTGGGGAGCCTATTGCAAATGTGGCATTTCCACTGCTGTAAAGGTTAACTCCTTGGCTCCTTAATCTTTTTCAAATCCCAGGACCAGAAGGGCTGTGCTGCTGAGTATACTCAGAGACACAAGCAAGCCATCCTATGACACACCAATTGAAAATTTTGTTAAAGAAATCGAGGCACACATTCTTTACCAATGATCTTCTTTTTGGTTCAAAAACTATAGAGACAAAGGCTATCTCCATTAAGAATTCTTCATGTACTGTAAGTAGAAAAGACCAACTCATGTGAGCTTAATCAAAGATATGGAAAATTATGGCTTTTAAAAGTGACTCTGTTTAAACTTAAATAGTTCATGTTACTCTTATGTTCAAAATGATCATCATTTTCTAATACATGCAAAGTTCAACAGAATAGGAGAGTTTGTTGTGGTGGCAAAACTGTATACAGTCTGGCTCTCCATCTCTCCTGTTCTGGCTTTCCTATTCACCCCTCCCTCCTCACTCACTCCACACCAGCCTCACAGGTAGGCATCTGCACTGGTTCTCTCTGCCTAGAAGGTCCTTTCTCATTACGTGAAGCTGATTCCCATCATTTCACTCGAATAGCAACTTCCCACTGAGATCTTAACTAGCTACCTAAACTCTATCCATGATACTTCCTACTGCTCTTTTTCTCTTAGCACTTGTCACTGTCTACCATGCAGTATATTTTAATTACCTTATTTATTTTGTATTTAACGCACTGGCTTATATGTTTCATGAGGGCAGGGTTTTTTGTGAATTTTTTCACTGCTAGAAGCAAAGTATCTAGAGTAGTGCCTAGGGCATAGTACATGCTCAAGAATTAAAGAAACACAGAAGAGAGGGGAAAGGGGGAGAATGGAGGAAAGAAGGGGAAGGATCATCAAGGAACATGTATAAAGGACTCATGGACAAAGCCAAAGAGAACGTAGGATTGAGTGTGGGAGGTGGGGGTGTGTGGGGCAGAGGAGAGTGGTGGGGAGAAAATGGGGACAACTGTAATTGAACATCAATTAAAAAAATAATTAAAGAAACAATTTCAATCTTGTCCATGGAACTCAAAAGCAAGAAGTTAATCTTGGATTCACAAAGGGCCAGGAAACTAGTAAGGACTTTGAAAGCTTCCCTTTTTGGATTCACAGATTTTCCTACATGATCTTCTGTTCCTGGTTCTGTGTCATTTATTTATTTCACCATCTCTATAGCTTCATGTTTATTGATTCAATTATGTAATCATTGAATTCCTATTTTCTCAGTCCCATCCCAAAACTCCACCAGTTTCTCTAGATCCCCTTTTCTTTCCAGAAGGAAGAATCTGATGGGCCAATATGGGAGTAAAGTGTCCCCACTCAATGTGGCCACTCAATGATAGTCAAAGGAAAGGGGTTATGTGAGACAAAACAGGGCCACTGGGGGGTTTACTCCTATGGATATGAGGGAGGGTATATTTTCTATATTTCAAGGTATTTTCTAAACTCACATTTATACCATTTCATTAATATATAAAAGTAGCAGCAAGGAAGAACAAATTTAACAGGAAATAAAGATGGCTGTCTCTACTCTGGCCTTTTGTTTAAGTGAACAAAATCCTCTGTTCTGTGTTATGAGAAAAAATCAAATTCTGTATAGTCACACCCTAGGAGGTTATATTCTGAAGGAACCATAGCTATTACTGACAACCAATTTTCAATGTTTTAAGAGAGTGTTTTTCAACCTTTTTTATGTGTGTGCCCCTCTCCTTTAATGCTCAAACACTTCGTGGACAACCCCCATTACATAGTCATATTTCAGGAATCACAACATTATCTATATAGTATATTAATGTGCAGGACTTCTTTTGTTAGCAGACATTGTTTTACACATCTCTTAAACAGGTCTGTTAATCCACAAGTTGGGAACCACCACTGCTCTACCTAATGCATCCAAACTCTCACACAATGTGTTCCCTCTCTTACTGAACCAATATCTGTTTATACACATACTCTTTCTTGGGTACTATGCTAGAGGTATAAAAGATGAACATAGTTTCTGCTGAGTGGATATATATGACTTGCCATTGTTTGCTAGAACTCTAGCCCTTGGATAATAATAACTATTGGAGCACTTACTGAATAGAAGCCCTATATTTATTTCATTGAATTATTCACAAAAACGTTGTGATGTGAAAACTACTATGTATCTATTCTATCGATGAGCAAAGTGGGGCACAGAGTGGTCCAATGATTTGGCTGCCTCTATAAAGCTCATAAATGATATGGCCAGAACTTAGGGCTCAAGACTCACAAGGAAAGCAAACAGTTATGTAAAGAAAATATTAAAATAGAATGGAATACATTTTCTAATATGAAATTTGACAAAGTTTTATGGGAGCTCATAGAACAGAGTGGCAACCTGTCAGTTTGTATAACAGCTAGGGGCAGGGAAGGCATCACATTTGGAGACAGAATTGGGGTTTGGGTCTCAGTCCTTCTACAATGTACATGAAATACACCAGTCTCACAACCTCTGAGCTTTGTGTTTTTTTAATCATAAAAATGGAAACAGCATCTCACATTTTCCCATATTTTGTTCTGCTAACTACTTGATAAATAATAAACACCAAATACATGCCAGATACTATGCTTGAGGATTATAGGACTATATATGGAAGTTCTGGTGTATAGTATATACTCAATCATTATTATTTTCATTCCTCATTTTTGTTTTTTCTAATCACCTTTAAATGTGTATGGGTAAGAACATGGACAAAGCCAAAGGGGGATCGTATTGAGGGTGGAAGGTGGGGATGGGTTGAGTGGGTGAAGTGGTGGTGGAAAAATAGAGACAACTGTACTTGAACAACAATTTTAAAAAGTTTTAAAAAGTCTGTCAAATTAAAAAAAATGGGTGAAAAGCTTTGCCATCTATTTTAAGAGCATTCATTTTCTTTTGGTGTTTCTGGGACAAAGAACAGTTTAGACTTATTTCCATGTCATGGCTGTCTTTAGTTCACTGGTTTGTAACAGCCATAAATATAACTTCGGTTGAGTGCCCTGGAGTCATAAAAAGTGAGAGGCTAATTTTAGGTCATCACTACCTTGTTGGCAACAAAAACCTTAATTGGCAATCAATGTGTATAATAAGGCCATTTAGGAGAGAATGAATGGAGTTCACATGGACACAGGCTGCTCATACATTGGGATCATAGAGAACTTGCTCTGAGAATCTGGTGTGAGAGCTTGTTTTATGGTTCCTGTTCACAGTATATGTGAACTGTGACACTGCCGTCAACCCCAACTTTGTCATTTCTTACTGAAGTCATAGTGGTTGAACCCTGAAATGGGAATTAAACAGACCTGGGTTCCAGGCTCAGCTCTGCAATATTGGGTAATTTAATGAACATATCTTGGCCTTGTTTTCTCCCTTCCCAAATAAAGGAAATGTGCATTGGAGCATACCTGCTCATTCTATGCTAGTTGAAAAAGCTTAGGTACTACAACAACAAATCAGGACATCCATATGTGGACAGCTTTCTACACATGGAAGACAGGCATGACCTAGGCGTGCATTTGCATTGCATTTTTTTTTTGTTAATACATTTTCTATTTTTTTGACAAATAAAGCTTCATTGTACTGAGGAGGAAAAGTTATAAACAAAAGGATACATGTATAGCTTGGTATGCAAATCTTTTCATTGGGGAAAATGTGGGGAGGGAGCAGGATTCATAGAGAACCAGGGATTTTGTTGATTGTGTTGATGTTTTTGATCCTATCTGTAATCAATTGGGAAACTTCAAGGGGCCTATCTAGGGCTCTGGGCTGTATGTAAGAAGGAAAACAGGTTTCTATCCCTTTCTCACCTCAAGGGACTCAGATTCTAACTTAAGAAATGGAACAGGGCTGCCAAGGTAAACCAATCATTTCCTCCATTAGGCAGTGATTTCTCAAAGCTGAAAAATGACGTGGACACTGAGTTTAGATGTAAGAGTTATGGGGTGACAAGGGAAAGAGTCCGAGCTAAACTAGAAAGGACGTGGAGGAAATGTCAGTGTGATTCAACTTCTCAATAGCTAGAGAGAGGCGGCTAGCATTCCAAAGAGCAACACGACCAAGTGGTACCATTCAGTAACCATGGCTGCACTGAAAAGTTCTGCCTAGGAGATAGTAGGAAACAAGATGGAAGTGTGGGCATCCATCACCTTGGGGATGATTTTCAACATCAGATTCAAATAAAGTCAACACGGAGTCAATGAGAATTATTTATAGCTGTGGGTAAGGTGGATCAGTCCAAAGTGTAAGAGCCAATGACATAAACTTCCACACTGACTCCCCCTCTGCACAACCCTGCCTCAACTTTGCTCTTGACTTCCATCTAGACAAGGCAGATAAACATGGTCAGAACTTGCCTTTAGGAGTATTTGAAAGTAAGCCATTTACTGTTGGTTCTTCTAACAGGTCCACCAGATTTGTAGTGGTCTTAAACTGTCTGGGCGGCCCTAAGGACACTGTTCCACACCCCTGCTCTTGCTCACCTGTTGAACCCCAACTAAATTTCTCTGTCCTGAAGCTTCCACTCAGCCTCCCACTTTACTTCTTATGACTCTAGTTGGCTAAATGGATCAAATGATTGAGTTATCAGCTGATAATGAATTCAAAATGAGAGATCTCTCACAGTATTTAGGCATAAGATGTCAGGTTTGATTATGGTCATTAGAGATAGTTCCTTTGTACAAATCCAAAGGATTCATCCTAATAGTAAAAATGCCAGGAAAGGTAAGAGAAAGTAAGGGAGTATACCATCTTCCAGCTTCACCTGAGTCTGAACACCTGGTGCTCTGCTCATACTATATTTCAACTGGGAAATTTCTCCTACACCTGTCTCACTATTAAACACTACGACCTTTCAAAAGTCAACTAAAAATGTTACTATCCCTTAAAAGTCTTCTCCAACTCCCTTTTAAAGAATATTAATTGGCCTCTTATTCTTGAGACCATTTTCAATCAAATTGTTTTTCTTATTATCTTTAATTTACAAATGAGGAAAATGAGTTTTAGAGCAGTTAAGAATAGCTCAAAGTTACAGAACTGGTAAGAGGTTAGAGACATTGTGTCAAAACTTGTAACGACACCCTCATCCATTAAAATTTTATTTTTTGCTCCTTTGTGCCTCCTGGAACATTTTGTTTGTGTCTTTGTTATAACAACTAGCACAGTCTCCTTTGTACTATGATAAAGTGTTTACTCTACAGTCTACCTCAATAAATCATAAACTCCTTGAGTTTAAGTGCCATATTTAATTCATTGTTTTATCACCCATAGCACCTAGTGAGTGTCTGATGAGAATAATGTACTTAATAAATTTCAGTTGAATTATAGAAAACAAATCAGGAGAAAGTGTGACAAAAGTGTCCTTAGAGCCATTAAGTTATTTTTTTAACATATTTTCTACTTTACCTGGCATGTGTGCCTGTGCAATTGTACGTATCTGAAGTTCAAGGGAAACGAATTCACCGAAGTTCATGTTGAAAGCCTATTACTTTTGCCTCTTGTGAATGGTGTAGAAGTGGAAAATATAGCAGAATTGGGTACTGGAAGACACTGTTATTATTTTACAGAGGAAATATCCCCTAAATATATATGTGCTCTGTCCAAACTCCCAGAGAACAAAGTCAATGGAATCTCGAATGTGCATCCCTAACGGACTCCCCTCTTCATTTATTATTTAGTGTAAATTGTATGGTAATGATTTCTTTAAAGCTTTCTTCCCCCTGGCTTCAGCTTTTAGACAAAACATATTTCATCCCCCAGCTCTAATAGCTCTCAGCAAGTGATAGGGATTTTAGAGGAATTTTAGCATCCTTTTCTCTTTCTCTAGAGGTAAAGGACTATGAAGATAGGTTTTTCATGATCAAAACACTTCTTGATCCTGGATAAACAGAGTGGTGCCCTTCTTCAAAACTCAGTGAAGAAAAACCACCTTGAAAGAATATCTCAGTTATTCCATTGCCAAATGCCAGTTTCTTTCAATTGCCAATCCAGACACTCGCTTTCGAGGATCTAACCCTGAGCCAGACTCTATTTTTCAGTCTCTCAGCAGGATGCTAAGGTTATTCCACAACATCATTTAGCTGGAAAAGTTGTCCAAATCAGTTTCTAGAAGTAGATTCCCCTTTATCCCCAGGGACTCTCTGACTCCTGCCTCTTAAAAAGTGTAGCACAATGGAGGTTCTATTAAAAAATATAGATAGATAGATAGATAGATAGACAGATAGATAGATAGATATAGCACTATAGCACACTGGAGGTTCTCAGGTCAGTTGTGGCCATACTTTATCTTAAGAAGGTAAACAGTGCAAATGTGTGTCACCTTCCAGAGGCAGTAAAAGGGAGACCAAAATCATTTCTTTATATTATTACTACAACACTTTGCCTCTGTCCAATTCAGGACCCATGCATCCTTGAATGAGCATCAGGGAGATGTTTTAGTGCACATGGTCTGAGGTCAGACAACTTGGATACAATCCTAGTGCCGCAGTGCATTACCTCTGGCATTAGAGAAGTTCCCTGACTTCACTGAGTCTACTTTCATAAAATGGGTATATGATAGTATCTGCCTCATGTGACTGTTCTGAGCATTAAGTAGAATGACGGCTATAAAGCACTTAGCCTAATACTTGTTATATAAACTTGGGTTGTCTCATAGTGCTTTTATTATAATAATCAAGCTCTTCCCATCGCCATGTTGAGGTGAAAAGGCAGGATGGAGTTGATTCTGCCCTGCCTTGGTGGTTCAGTTGGTTGTGACATCATCCTGTACACCCAACGGTTGTGGTTTCAATCCCCAGTCAGGACACAGACCTAGACTGTAAGTTAGATCCCCAGTCAGGGTACGTATGGCAGGCAACTGATCAATGCTTCTCTCTCATGTTGACATTTTCCGTCCTGTCTCTCCCTTCCTCTCTCTCTACAAATCAATGAATACATCCTCAGGTGAGGATAAACCAAAAAGGAATGTACTGGATTAAATTCCTTATTTTATCACAGATCAGATGTGTCAGCTTCGGCAAGGTCACTAATATCTTACAGCTTCAGTTTCTTATCTTCTCAGCTGCAAAATTAGGCTAATAACAGTAATTATATTTGGGGCAGTTGTAAGCATTAAGTACTAATGCAAGTAGTATCCTTAGTACAGAGTCTGACTATCGTGATGCTATTAATAAATATTATTATTGAAATGTATTAGTGGAAGTATGAGTATTATAATTATTATTATAATAATAATTAGTATTATTATCATCAGTCAATAGTATGCTTTTTGGAACAAGAACACCATTCTCTAAACATCTATCTCTGGCTTTTCTTAATCATCCAAGTGGTTTCAGCCAACCTAGATATGGAGTTCTTAAAGCAGCAAATAAGGTAGCATAATTTTGCCACTGGGAAAAAAGATGCCAGTGTGCCAGCAGAGTGGCCAGCATTTGGCTTTGAAGAATGTTTTCATGGAAATTTACAACGTGCTTCTCAGTCCTGGGACTTGTTCTCTCCCTCACTCATCAGCAACATAGTATTTATTATTAATAACAGGAGCTTTGCTCTTATAGTTGAACAATCCCCACTTATCTTTCCTCCCAAGAGTTTTTAGTTTCTCTTAGTTTCTTTCCCTAAGTGAGTTTTGTTGGGAAAGAAATGCATACCTCTATTGGGAAGCATTGTCTCAAGCCAGTAACCTGGGCTAAATTGCTGAATTCTTAGTCTTCTTCCTCACAGATGGAATTACAATCCCTCTGCCAAGATATCCCTAAGGTCTGTTGATTTTACTCTTACTATTTCTTGAATCCATATACATTTTGGATCCCTACCTCCATTACCCTAGTTCAGACCACCATGTCGTTTACTTGAATTAAGTGCAATAGCTTCTTAATTTGTCTTCCTATTGCTAAACATGTTCCACATCCTTCAAATCCATTCTCCACTGTATAGCTAAGATGATCTTTCTAGAATGTAAGTATGCTCATGTCAGAGCAACACTTAAGACCTCTCTTTCCTTACCTCTCTAGCTTTTATCTATCACCAAGCCCAAACTCCCTGTGCTAACCATAAAGGATGGTGTCCAGGTAGAACAGTCTGTTTCTATATGTGCTATTTGCTCTTTTTAAAAATCTTCCTTTTCTCATCTTCACATACAACTTAATTAACTTTTCATCCTGTGAACTTGGGTGGAGGACTTGCTTCTTTTAGAAAGCCTTCCCCATACACTCAAGTTTTGACCTGCTAACACTCTCATGTGCCCACCAACGTGCCCCACAAGAGCATTCATCGACAGCGCAACTGCCAACTTACTTTCTGTGTGCTTTCTTCACTGTTTGATTATTCATTACCAACAGGCAAAAAGGAACTGTATCATTCATATTTACATGTCAGTCTCCAGCACTGTGATTGGTTCCTTTTCTGTAAAGGTTGGGTAAAGGGATGGAAGAAAGGGAAATGGTAGAAGAAACCTAATCTAACCTCACCAATAAGATGGAGAGAGGGATGCTGTAACAACTTCCCACCAAAGAAACACTTTATTGGAATCTAAGTGAGTTTTATGCCTGGAAATTCACTGCTGCTTGGTTAACTTTATCACTGCTATGTTTTGATTTTTTTCCCCCTTCTTACAATTGCCTACTGACTTCTTTACTCCAAACATGTAAGTAGATTTGCAGTTGAATCAAATTGAAATCCCAAGCATACCTATAAACAACAGTAAGTGAATTTTTGTTCATAGAAAATGGCAGGAGCTTTCCCTCTCACATTACTGGTATTCTTTGATACTTCATTCAACACAACAGCACTGTCCAAGCTCTGAACCAAACGTTCAATTATCCTGTGTCTATGTCTCAAAAAGCACCAACTCCTGCTAAGTTCCAATCATATCCTATTGGCATAAATATCTTAACTTTGAATCCTTTTTGTTAGTCCCTGTTTACAAAAATTGAGAAGAAAAAAATGCACCTAACAACTAAATGACTTAGAATTTAGCTATCCTCCAGAAATTAAAACAAATCATCAAAAAGATGTCCACGGATCCAAGCTGGTTGCTTCAGTGACTTTAATTGGAAAAAGGTTATGACAAAAGATGACAATTCTGATGAGGATAATGATGACAACAAAGATGATGGTGGGATGGCAGTGACGATAAGAACAGTCAATATTTTGTAAGCTCCTGTACTATGGCTGATAGGTTGCTAATCCGTTTTACATGAATCATCTTATTTAATAATTATAGTAAGCCCCAAGGATAGATATTATTAGTACTATCATTTTTGTTTTACAGAAGAGGAAACCGAGTTTTAAAATATTAACTAATTTGCCAAAGGTCCTGCAGCTAACTGAATGGGTAGGCCAGAATTCAAATTCAACATGAAAGACTTAGTGCTGAATTTCAGGTCAAGGCAATTCCAACAGGCTGAGATTAATGCTCATGAGGCTTTCTAGTCTTCTATTTAGGTTTGCCCAATTTAGCAGGTAGTACCATTCACATCCTATTTTGATCATTTGCTCACTGCTAGGATACATTATATATCAGCTCCAGGGGAAAAAGATTAGCTGTTTCCACTTACTGCCTTTCTTATTTCAAAAACAGGAACTCTTCATTTGAAAATCAAAACATGATTTTCTCAAAAGTTATTTTTTCAGATGCCTCTTGTAATGTATGATAAATAGTGTTTTAAAATATAAATACTTAGGTATAATTTAGTTTTACATATAAATTCTTAATTTGTATCTGTAAAATCATTAATTTCTCATCAGTTCTCTACAAATTATAGAAATTATGCCTCCAGTTATATATGGAGGTATAACCTCTTTATGCCTCCATACTCTGATTTATACAATGCAATAATACTATTATTGAACTCAATAGATTATTATAAATGTTAGACAGAATTTAAGTAAATCAGCTAGCAGGGTGCCTGGAACATAGTAGACACTCACTAAAGGCCAACTGTTTTTGTTATTAGATTTTACAAACTAGAAACTCCTCTTACAATTTACTCTGTATAGACTCAAACATTCTATATGATGGTTTCAAAGCCAGAGAGCAGTTTGTTGATATAATTCTTTCTGACAGCTTACCACATATCTCAACAAGCCAGAGCCAAAATGTGTTCCCTAGAAGATGTGCAAGTTTAAATAAAGCCTAAGTCTGGCTTTGCTTTCCTAGTTTCTAATTAACTACAAAAGTCTATTTTTCCTTCTGCCAACCTTGCTTATTCACCCAGAGAGAATAGAAAGCTACATGTAGATAAGTTTCTATAAGAGCGGCATGAATTCAGTCACAATTTTAAAAACTGGGTCTCAGTGATTTTTTTCTTTTATACATTTTTTATGCCTCACCTGCCATAGGGTACATGTCCATTTCTCCTCTTCAGCATGTGTAAGACACAAGTGCACACACAAATACCTATGCATGGTTTCTGCCCTTTGGGGGCCTGTGGGGGCCTGAGGATGTGAAGGCTACGGCCTAGCTGGGTCCTGGCTTTAATGCTTCTCATCAGAAATTTTCATCTACAACTCTTGATTTTGCCAACTGATGCCTGGCTTCCTTTGTCATGCCCTTTCCACGTGGATGTGGGATGATGACAAAGTCAGAAGCTGTGACGGAAGCAGTGACACTCATCTACATTTTTGTTACAGTTAGGTAGGTCTTGTCACTAGTTGTGAACAGTTGCCACAAGAGGAAATGGCATGTGTCACTATCAGGCTGAACAGTGACAAGCTCCTGCTCAGGCCTTCCCAGCATCATTGACAAAAGAGGCCGTTTGTTCCAGACGGTGCAGCTCTGATGGGGTGTTTAATCAGACTGGATACATGAACCACCATGTGGAGAGTTGTTTGGAACTACAGTTGACTTTGTGTGACAGATAAATACCAAAATATATCTTTTATGTGTTCATCTAGTGATTTGGGGGCTTTTGCTGCTGCAACATAACCTATTCTATCTAGACTAAAATGAAAACATCAGCCTTATAAATTTGCAAGTCCTAAAGCATGAGAATGTTTCTCCCAATAGTTTCAGCAACATCTTGAATAAGTTCTTATAGACCCAACTGAGTCGTATGATCATTCCTGAACCATCACTGTGACCACTGTGATTGAATAATCTGATTGGCTAGTCCGATGTCATGATTCACATCCTAGACGGGGAAGAAAGGAGCAGAACATACCTAACATCATTCCTGGGGCCTGAAAGGACTGCTGTGGACTGATGGAGTCCTGTTTCTCCAAAGCATATGCTGTATTTACTGTAGAGTGGGACACGGGTAGTTTCTGAGGCCCATCTTTACTGACAAATAGCAATCTGGCCATATTCACAATGCTGTTCAGAGGAATAATAATAATATAGTTGCATCATTTCCTAAAGTGCTTAAGTGGCAGACAGTTTGGCTTTTTATACTTGTTGTCATCAAACACTTGTAAAAAAGTGAGCACACCTTTTGTCTGCCTATGGTGATGTGCAACGGACAGTGTACATACATCTGGCCAGTATCTTCTGCCCCCTTGCCTCTCAGCTTACTCCAGCCCAGCTTGAGGGCCTGCTGTGGGACAGTTGATAGCTAACCCTAAGGAATCAGGTAGTCTTAGAACGACCATTTCAAGGGCAAAGGGAGAATGTACTTGGCCTATAGCAAAGAGTAAACTTTGGGTTTGGGTACTGCCTAGTGAGCACACCAGTTTTTTAAAATGTCAATTTCACTAAAATGGCTTAGAAACTCAACTCTGGTAAACTGCAATTGAGAATACACTACACTGCTAAAATTATAGGTGGCTTTCTTAGAAGCTGCATTGACCCTAAGAGGTCTGAAAATTTGGAGTAAATGCCTTGATGTAGTTCATAAAATTGGATTTACATTAAAGTCTAATATGGGGCTGCTCGAATGTAATACAAAGAACTCATCCCTGAATTCAGTGAAAACACATACACACACACACACACACACACACACACACACACACACAGGAAACACAGACTCAGCAAGAGTCAGGGTTATGGGTGGTGGAAGGTGGGAAGGAGAGTTTTGTTTTTATGTTTGCTTTTCTCCTTATTAAAGAATACAAGGTGGATGGTTTGCTGTCTCAGGTAATGCACTGTGTTTTCAGAGATGGTTTTCTATTTCTTTTTCAAATATGAACATCTCAAAATTCAGGGTAAAGTCTTACAATTTCTATGAGCTGCAGCAGGTCACAATATGATGGTTGTCATTGCCTGGTCATGCATAAACTTGGTCGTAACTCCTGATTGCATGATGACATCCCTTGACATTTTGTTCAAAAAACATTTAAGGATCATTTGAAAAGTGATATATTGTCACTTTTGACAATATATATTTTTCAATATATATTGAAAATCTCCCATTGTCACTGGGAATACACTGGCACCAAAACTTACTGATTGGGTATGAGCAGCAAAGAAAAATTCTGGAAGATAACAGCAGTTATCTTCCAGAGCACTGTCAGTTAACACATTGAATGGCACAAAGAAAAATATGTTACAGGAACAAATGTGGATATTGGTGACTCTGAGTCATTTAATGATTCCTAGAGGATGACAGAAAACTGGAAAAAATGGGCAGAATTACACAATGAGTTAATTTTGCTATTTTTATTGGAAATGTGATACCTAGAGAGGAAGAAACATGTCTAAAGTTTTCAGTGTTTAATGCTTTTGATACAAATGGGAAGTTCAACCTTTTAAGGTTATCTCACTGGCAATACTGAGCTAAATAATTTTGCCCGAGATAAATAATTTTATGTATTCAGCTATTTCCACAACAAATAGGGCAGCGTTGTATCATTTACGGCATGTCTATTAGAGTAGAATGATCTGAACAATTAAATATTTACAGAATAAAAAATAAACCTTTAAATATATAGCTGACCAATGGGAAAATGAAAATGTATTAATATATCCCTGCCTTAGTTAAGTGTGTAAATGGGTCATAATTTTACTATTCATTGATGAGAACACCATTGTATACATAAATTATTATATTCATGGGGAAATTGCTACTCTTCTGTAGCTATCAGTTTTCTTATTTGTGAAATAAGGAGGAAAAGGGTTAACTGGATAATTTTAAGGTCATTCGATACTTTGAGTGTCTGTGTTTCCATTAGGCTAAAAACATTAACATGTTATTCTGGGATGAAGCCATTGTGCCTTGGCCTCTGTAAAAACCCTGACTGAGAGTGTGTTTACAGCTGCAGTGGAAAGAACAGCACACCTATATATGGCACATGGGTGACTTTGGCCAGTTCACCAATTCTGGGTCACACTTTTCTCTTCTATGAGAGGAGCAACCATAGAAAGGGCCCATGGAAGTTTAAGCTACTATGATTATTTTTTAGAGAGACAGAGAGGAAGGGAGGGAGAAAAGGGGGGAAAGAAACATACAGATTGGTTGCCTCTCTTATGCGCCCTGATCGGAAACCAAACCCTCAACTTGGCACATGCCCTGACCAGGAACTGAACCAGCACGCGGTTGCCTTGTGGGACAACACCCAAACGACTAAGCCATACTGACCAAGGCTATGCTACTATACTATGATTTTTAATAACATAAGTGTAAGCATGCAAAGGTTAATGAAAAATTAGAGACAGAATCTCACGATCTTTGGTTTACTCTCATGCAAAACAATTCTAAAGTCAAATCTCAAGCAATTTTCTAAACAAACTTCAACTGTCGCATACAAGAGTAAAATTTTTGCCATTATATTTTCTACTGCCCTACTAACAAAATTCAGACCTCTCCTATTGTCTCTTTCAATAAATTAATCCTTGGTCAATATATATTAAGTGCCTATTTTATGCAAGGTACGGTTTTAGGAGTTGGCTTTCCTAACACAGAGGAACACAATCCGATCAATTTATGGAAACTAAGGTAGGCACTCCTAGGAATTGTTTTAGGTTACTCTCTGTAGGGAAACAATTACAAATAGAAATGTCCCTTCTGGTAGTCTGAACTCTGCTCCCTCTGTGATTAACAGTCCAATTAACAAGGCTAGGTTAGCAGTTATAGCAGAATTACTTGCAGGTGTTAAGTATTTGTGACTATAATTATAAGCTGGCCCAGTTTTCGCCTAGTCAGGAACCATCTATAATATGTACAAGAATTATTTTTTAAGTTTCTCCTGCAGAACCATTTGAGGTACAGGAATGTTACTTAAGTTCCCAGGATATTGGAAACCAATAAATAAAAATACAACACCCAGACTTTCTCCTGTTTTCAGATCAAAGGAATATTTAGAAACTTCCCACTGATTATCTTGGGCACTTTAGATTTTGTCTTTTCCAACGTTATATAAATACTATAAGTTATGTATATAAGTTATATAACTCCTTAAATACTGATATTCTTACTTTCACTTCTGAGTTTAGTCATTTAGTATTTATGTGACACATAGGCTTTGTAAATCAATTTATAATAATTTATTGGAGAAACACACAGATGGATATTTTGGTATTTAAATTATATTGCATCCTGATATTGTCTTTAAATATGTATAAATCTATTGCCAAAATGTTTTTCTAATTTGAAAACTGGCCTATTCATGAAAACAGTAAAGCATGTTTTCAAACTGACTTTCCATTTCTGTCTTCAGAACACCATCCTTCTACTCTTCTGATCATGATGTATTTTGGCAAATAAATATCAACAATTCCTATTGCATAAAGTTCTTGATCTGAAAACATTTTGGCACAACCCTCCACCAAGGGGTTTAGGCTTATGAGGTATTTAAGAAGACTCTCTTGAACAAATAAATTAACAAATAAATACATTATTTTTCCAATACTTTATTTTATTTTCACATTGCTTTATGTTTCTATGGCCTTTCCTTAAACATCTCTAAACAAGTTGGCATTCCTGATTATTAATAACATTCTGTTTCTATCTAGTTTTGTCCCCACCACCATTCCCCTCTCCTTTAAATACAGATATTAAAGTAATCATTGTAAATCCCATAAATTTTAAGTCAGTGATACTACATATCTAATGATAAAAAGAGCTTAGCTTAGAACAGGAGAAAATAAGTACTATTTTATGTTGAGTAGATACATACAGTAAGAGAAAATATACATACAAAAATATTGGTTAAAAGCCAATAAAAGTTTAAAAAATTAAAGCAACAATTAGTAATACAGAGTGTATATTTTAAAATTAAACCAGTGGGAGAGCTTGGTAGAGGTGGACAAAGGGGAGAAATTTGGGACAGCTGTAATACCATAAACAATAAAATATTTTTTAATTGTTCAGTTACAGTTGGCCCAATTTTTCCCCTCATCGCTCTCTCCTGCCCCATCCAACCCCCGCTCCCAAAGACACTCCCCACCCCACTGTCCTTGTCCATGGGTCCTTTGTGCATGTTCCTTGACTTGACCCTGCCCCTTCTTTCCTCCATTGTCTCACTGCCCCCTCCCCTCTGGTCATTGTCAGTTTGTTCTTTATTTCCATGTCTCTGGTTCTTTTTTGCTCATTTGTTTGCTTTGTTGATTAGGTTCCACTTATAGGTGAGATCATATGGTATCTGTCTTTCACCACCTGGCTTATTTCACTTAGCATAATGCTCTCTAGTTCCATCCGTGCTGTTGTGAAGGGTAATAGCTCCTTTTTTTCTGCTGCGTAGTATTCCTTTGTGTAAATGTACCACAATTTATTGATCCATTCATTTGCTGATGGGCATTTACACTGTTTCCAGCACTTGGCTATTGTAAATTGTGCCACTATGTACATTGGGGTGCATAGGTTCTTTTGAATTGGTGTTTCAGGATTCTTAGGGTATAATCCCAGCCCTGGAATCACTGGGTCAAAGGTAGTTCCTTTTTTTTTTTTGTATATTTTATTGATTATGCTATTACAGTTGTCCCTTTTTTCTCCCCTTTACCCCCTCCACCCTGCACCCCATCCCATCAACCACCCCCTTAGTTCATGTCTATGGGTTGTACATATCAGTTTACTTCCAATACTATTCTTAACATCCCTTTTTTTTGTTTTGTTTTGTTTTGGGTTTTTTTTGTCAACATTTTCTCGCCAGCATTTTCCTCAGCCCCACCCACCCCCACCTCCCACCATCAATCCTTCCCCCATTTGGCTTTGTCAATGGGTCCTTTCTGCATATTCCCTGATGACCTTTACTCTTCTTTTCCCCCATTAACTCCTCTCTCCTCCCCTCTGGTAACTGTTAGTTTGTTTTTTATTTCAATGTTTTTTGAGGAAATTCCATACTGTTTTCCACGGTGGCTCCACCAGTCTGCATACCCACCAACAGTGTATTAGGTAGGGTTCCCTTTTCTCCACGGCCTCTCCAGTACTTGTTGTTTGTTGATTTGTTTATGATGGCCATTCTGACTGGTGTGTAGTGGTATCTTATTGTGGTTTTAATCTGTACCTCTCTGATGGCTAGTGACGCTGAGCATCCTTTCACATGCCTATGGGCCCTCTGTATGTCCTCCTTGGAGAAGTATCTGTTAAGTCCTTTGCCCATTTTTTAATTGGATTGTCTTCCTAGTGTGGAGTCATGTGAATTCTTTATATATTTTGGAGATCAAACCCTTGTCTGAGGTATCATTGGTAAATATGTTTTCCCATTGGCAATTATGTTTCCCCATACAGTTGGTTCCCTTTTATTTTGCTGATGTTTTCTTTAGCTGTGCAGAAGCTTTTTATTTGATGTAGACCCATTTGTTTATTTTTTCCTTTATATCCCTTGCCCTAGGGGACATATAAATGAAAATACTGCTACATGGGATATCTGAAATTTTGCTGCCTGTGTTTAAAATATTTTTAAAAGCAAAATTAAACCAGTAAGTCTGATCAACCCTGATTAACCCCTCAACAAATGGTTAAGAGAAAAAGGGAAAGAAAACAAGAAACAATAACATTAAGAATAATAAAAAATAGGGCTACAGATACATCACTATTTCAAAAATTGTAAGTAAATGCTGAATGATATTTTGTAATTCTGTGCTAGAATATCTGGAGGATATATTTGCACTAAAAGATAGAAACCCGAGTGGAATAATGTAGAGATAACATAGAGATAGTTACAGATTTAACACTCTCCCTCAAAAGGAATTAGACCTAGTTTATTTTACTAGAAACTTGCACCACGCCATCAAAGATGAGCTGATTTTTATATTATTTAAATGATAAGAACTGTGCAAAATTCAGAAACCATCTCAATTTAAAAAAGAGAGAGAGAGAGATAAGCCTGAAAACAAAATTAAGCAAAAATAGCGCACACCAAAAAATATTTATGAGAGAAAATTTTGCAGATTTTAGTAACATGTATCTCTTTTAAGAAAAATACTGGGTTGGCAAAGAGTTAGTTTGTTTCTTTTTCCATAAGACTGCTCTAGTGGTGCTTAGTTGTCTTTAACTTCATTCAAAAATTTTTTTTGTTACACTGTACTGTGACAGCTGTAAAATCAGTAATGTCATAAGCGTATGTTTACAATATAGTCTTTCCTCTAAGTCAGCCAGGGAACTGCTCAGCTAGCTGCATGCTGAGCAGCCTGGCACCAAGGAACAGACAAGAGTCACACATAGTAACTATGCTATTCACTCAGCTTTTATTAAATGCAGGTTCACTCAAAGTAGAATATCAGCATACATGAATATGCTACTCACACTCTAACAGTCTAAGAGAAACATAAC
The DNA here is from genome assembly GCA_004026545.1 of Mormoops blainvillei. Classification (NCBI taxonomy): domain Eukaryota; kingdom Metazoa; phylum Chordata; class Mammalia; order Chiroptera; family Mormoopidae; genus Mormoops; species Mormoops blainvillei. The sequence goes on from PVJD01001203.1 coordinate 22,643, forward strand.
ACACACAGAACAATCAGTGGGGAATAATGAACCAGAGTCCCAGAGACTCAGTCTGCAGGTCTGGGAGACAGCACAGTAGGCAAGGAGGTAATCAGCATCTTGCAAGAAAGGATCTCCAGAGTTACGTGGGTAGCAGGGTAGACAAAATCCTCAGTCCGTCAGACAGAGCCTCCAGTGACTGATGCCAAGGGACATCAGTGTAGCATGGAGCAGGACTCCAATGTGTGGAGCTCAGTTGTCTCAGCAGTGGTCTGGACCCTGCTTTAGTTATACCTTGAAAGTGGTGTACTCCACCCTTCTGGGTCTCTTGACAAGTATCTTGGCACCCCTGACGGTAAGTGGGGAATTTCCCCAGGAGCTGATCTATGGGTGGTCCTGCTCTGCAGACATGGCTATTCTCATCAAGTGTGCAGATATCTTAGGTGTGTCTCCTTGCCAGCTGTGTCTAGTGTGACTTAGGTAGTTTTCCTCTTGAATCAAAGTGTCATGGCTGACTGGCAGCCATCTTGGTTGACAGGAGTGATCCCACTTTGTTTTATATCCTTTATGCTATCTTGGCCAGACCAATGCCATTTTATTGGTCCTGCTTTCCATAAGCATGCATTTAAAAAGCTTATCAAAATTAGTGAATTTTTGTGTAGCCATTTTAATATTGAAGATGGAAAAAATATATAACATTTTTGGCATATTATGTATGCTTTATTATTTCAAGAAAGGTAAAAATGCACTTGAAATGCAAAAAGATTTGTCCAGAATATGGAAAAGGTGCTGTGACTGATCAAATACGTCAAAAAGTGGTTTGCAAAGTTTTGTCCTACAGATTTCTCGCTGGACGTTGCTCCACGGTAGACCAGTTGAAGTTGATAGCGATCAAACTGAGACATGACTTGAGAACAAGTCACATTATACCACACGCAAGATAGCCAACATACTCAAAATATCCAATCAATAAAGTTATTGGTGAAAATAAAAAATGTGTCCTTTATTTTACAGAAAAAAGGTAACGGACATTTTGGCCAACCCAATAAATCTTGCAGACCCCCATTTTGATTTACATATTTAATGTTACATATAGAAAAACACAAAGTAAGTTAAACTTCGTATTAGTTATAGCTGTTTTACCTTAAACCCAAAAAACAAAGGCACACGAAGTAAATGCACACTTGTGAATTTGGTAGAGCATAAAGTAACATATTCCTAGCCACCAAATTTCAACCATTACATTAAGTGGCATAGTATTTTATTGAAGAAAGGTCTATATTTTCTGTTTTTATGTTTAATAAAACTGATAATAAGCATGCCTGTTCACATAAATGTATTTCAAGAAGAATTACTAATAATTTCAAGGTTTGATTTACTAGTTACAAATCATCAGAACACATAATTTTTCAAAAACTGTGTGAATGAGCAATCTTGCACTCTTTAAACACCAATTTTAATCAGGTGCCATATAATGAATCTGTGGATATGCCTGTTCATTTGAAAATAAATTAGCATTGTGGTAATATTAAAGCACGTATGAACGGCTATTTTACCTTTTATTGCTGGAACAGGAGTAGACAAAGTATTGCTTATTTATAACTTCATTTATTTTTACAAATTAATATATTTTGAGGCAAAATCTGCATCTACATTTTCCATTTCTGGCTTCACATTAAAGTTTTTTTAAAAAAATACTAATATCAAACCTCCAACTTTATGGATTCTGATTCATTTAATCTGAGGCGAGGTCCAGGAAAGTGCTGGATCTGCTGAAGGCTTCCCTGCAATTCATGTACGAGTGACTTTAGTGAATTATCACTGCCATGATTAAATTTTTCTGGGCTTGGTCTGCTCATATTAACATGTTATTCAAGAATGACCTGATTCTCTCACTTCTTTTCTAGACCTTGTTGCCTGTGCACCTTGTCATTTTTGTTTAATCATCTTTGGGGAGGGCTCTGCTTTAAGTGAAAAGGTAAAGTTGTACTCACTGGACTCAGAGACAAGTTCACAGTTGTAGGGTGGTGACTCACATTTTGAAGATTATGCTTGGATGGTATAATTTTAAAATATTATCAAACTAGAAGATAATATGCAAGTGTTTTACAATAAAATTAGATCTATAAGATACATACATCCATGGGCCTCATTTTGACAAATGTAGTTAGAAAACAATATCACTTATAAATATATGCAAACATTCTAGGTAACTAATGTAAAATTAAATTCAATTATATTTTTTAAAAATGAATAAATGACATTTTATGATTAAAAAGTATTTTTATCATAAAGGTAAATATAGCTTGACATTAGAAAATTTATTAATACAACTTACAGTATTAATAATTAAAGGAGAAGAAACATAAAATGATCTAAATAATGCTGAAAATACTTTGATAAAAGTCACCCATTCTTAGTACTTCAGGAATAGAAAAACTCCATTAACTTAATAAAAAGTTCTTTTCCTTAAATCTAGAGCAAACATCATATTTAATATTGAAATATAAGAATATTTGAAATTTAAATCAAGGACAATATTGTAATTACCCCAAATTACTGTTACTTAGCAATAACAAGCTTGTCGATGAAATAAAAACAAAAGGACATGTGAGATAAGATTTTTGGAAACTAGGTAACAATATGTGTGTTCTGCAATGCAGTGATATCAACTATCACCCCAGAAAAACTAAGATGGTCACTAGAAAAATTCTTCCTGTATGCAATAATAACAAATCAAGGCACATAATGGGGGGGAAAGTTGTTACAATAAAACAAGGGCTATTGAATAACCAGACGTCAGCCAAAGAAATATATAAGGTATTTGAAAGAAAACAATACATGTAATTCTGGTTTCTGGCCAAGATAAAGTATCTGGGACTAGATTTACTCAACTGCCTTAGCCAAACAGTAAAAACTGGAGAAATAGAAAACAATGGTTTTTAAGTATTGGAAAACAGTCAGTGCAGGGCATAGATCTCCAAGAGAGGAACACCAGATGCGGTTAGGAAGAGTACCAGAAACGAGAGAGCGGGAGTAAGACAGGGAGAAGGGGAAAGGGAGATGGAGGGGAAGGGATTGTGGGGTGTGGAGAGAGAAAGAAAGACAGGGAGGGAGGGAGAAAGAGAGAGAAAGAGCTCTGAAAATACGCAGAGGCCTGGCCGCCCATTTCCAAGTCTTCAGGTGAGTACTGATCAAAGCTTGTATGTAACGGAACTACTCAGTATTAGAGAAAGAACGACCAGTGAAGGGCATGCAAATAAATCTATGGAGTTCCCAACAGGCAAGGAATAGCTGGTGTTCCAACCAGCCATAGTGGAAAATTCTTACAAGAATGAGACATTAGGTAGTGTAACAGTGTAACTCCACCATTAGGGAGTGTAACCCACCCCACCATTCTTTTCACATTGTTTCTGTAAATACTGACTCTGACTAATATGTAGCTTGTACACAAATAGCATGTTTCTGTAAGAATCCTAGGAAATAAGTTCAAAATATACAGATTCTGACCTTCGGCCATCCCAGCTCTGGGAGATTTGCTGACCTCCAAATGTAAAACCAGAATGATTTAAAACCAGGATGATGACAACCAGATTGATGTGTGCCAGACCATTTTAAGGTCTCATCAGAACGGACCATGCAAGTCTGAACATTAGAGACCTTTTCAACCCCTTCCCATTGATCTCTTTGTTCTGCTTTCCCTCTCTCTCTCCATATAAAGACCTCTGCCTACACTGAAACATTAAGATGGGCTTTGGGCCCTGGCTGGTGTGGCTCAGTGAATTGAGTGCTGGTCTTCAAACCAAGGGGTCGCCAGTTGGATTCCCAGTCAGGGCACATGCCTGGGTTGCAGGCCAGGTCCCCGGGTCGGGGGCATGCAAGAGGCAACCATACAATGATGTTTTCCTCCCTCTTTTTCTCCCTCCCCCCCTCTAAAAATAAATAAATAAAATCTTTAAGAAAAAAATACAGATCTATTTATAAAAAAGGAAAAAAGATGGGCTTTGGGATAAGAGTCCCCCATCTTCTTAGATTACTGGCATCTGAATAAACCACTTTTCCTTTTCATCAGCACCTGTCTCATGAGCTTGGCTTTTGTTGCTGTAGGCAGTCAGACCTGTGTTCTGTTACAGTAGAACACTCAGGAGAGTACTGCCTCTATATGAAGGTAAAATTAGCCCGTGACTCAGGGGTGCTCTGATATCACATTAGAAAGCTTAAAACTAATGCTCAAAAGGCTCAAACATTCTCCAAATAGCTCAACCTATTTCAGAACAAACCACAAAAATATTTGAATACATACAAAAATATCCAGCACCTAACAAAGTAAAACTCACAATGTCATCTATAAAAAGAAGGCATAAAAAGAAGCAGGAGAATACAAGCCATGAAGTGGAAAAAACATATTAATCAAAACAGAGCCAGAAATAGCACAGATCATAAAATAAGTGGACAAGCATGTTACAACAGTTACGTAACTGTCTTCTGTACATAAAAGGTAAAAGAATGTATGAACATGTGATCTCATCTATTAGTGGAACTTAATCAACAAAATAAACAAGCAGCAAAATATAACCAGCAACATTGGAATAAAGAACAAACTGACAGTAACCAGAGGGGAGGAGGCAGGGGGATAACAGGGGAAAAGGAGGGGAAGGGTCATCAAGGAACATGCATAAAGGACCCATGGACAAAGCCAAATGGGGGAAGGATTGAGGGTGGGAGATGGGGATGGGTGGGGCAGAGGAAGTGGTGGCAGGAAAATGTAGGTGTGGGGGTGGTGGGATGGGGTGCAGGGTAGACTGGATAAAGGGGAGAAAAAAATGAGACAACTGTAATAGCCTAAACAATAAAATATACAAAAGAAGAATATGTGAACATGTTAAGAAGATACATGAGATATATAACAAAAAATTGAACTTCTAGAGATGAAAATGCAAGATCAAAATGACAAACATATTGGTATAAATGAAAAGCAGATTAGACACTGAAGATAAAAAGTTAATAAGCTCAAATACAGTAGTCCCCACTTATCCTACGGGGACATGTTCCAAGATGCCCCGTGGACACCTGAAACCAAGCATAATATGGATCCCTGTAAATACTATGTTTTTCCTATATATACATATGTATGATAAAGTTTAATTTATGAATTATCACAGTAACAGATTAACAACTAATAATAAAATAGATTATAACAATATACTGTAACAAAATTTATGTGAATGCTCTCTCTCTCTCTCTGTCTCTCTCTCTCTGTCTAATTGATCTAATAGCTGAGGCAGCTACCAAGTAACTAATGGGGCTAACATATAACTAACACTGTGCATATGCTGGGCAAAGGGATGATCACATCCAGTTGGGACAGAGTGGCATACACTCATTTTTCCATGGCCTGTACACTGTCCTCCACCCAACAACTTGAGGTGGCCCATTCTGCCTACACAAGCAGGGCAAGAATATGTCAGGAAGGAAACTCCATTCCCTGACTCCCACCAAGTGGAAGTAGGTAATCCTGCTCTACCAGAACTGGCGGCAGAAGGAAACACAAGTCTGCTGTCTCCTGGTCCTGCACCAAAGGGCAGAGGATGACCCAGGACCGACATCATTTAACCCCACCCACACGCCCAACCCCAGCAGAAAAAGACTCAAAGAAGCACCTCCTGTCCCAGAAGTTAACACCAGCAGGGCTCCAGTGTGAGCCTCATCAACGTGAGGCAGCCGGGAAGATGGACTCAGAAAAGCAGTCACTGGACGCTGACAAGTGAGACTACTCCTGCCCCTCGCCTGGCACTAGCCACAAGCAGCTCACTTTTCTCCTGTGGTCACTATCAGAAGAATCAAGCAGAAGCCCCAGGGGTACCGGGCGAACAAAGCAGACCACAACAGCATTGCAAGGAGTCAAAAACAAATTGTCACTGAAACTATAAATCACAAGTGTCCGCCAGAACCTACCTGCTAAAGTGAAACAGGGTGAATGCTTGCTAAAATTGATTTAAATAGGATCCAGAAGCTCCTAACGCAAAATGAAAATGTCCATGACTCAACTGAAAAATCACTCAATATAGCCATAAACATAAATGAGAAAAGTATATTTTTGTACTCCAATAGAAATAAATAAAAGTCAATAACAAAAACCTATCTGAAAAATCCCTTAAACATGGAAACTAAATAATATATCTCTGAATACCCATTGAAATATCCATTGAATCAAAAAGGAAATTTTTAAAAATAGACAATATTTTGAATTGAAGGAAATTGAAAACACAACATATAAAAATTTATGGGCTGCAACTAATGCAGTACTTAGGGAAAAATTTATAACACTAAATGCCTATAATGTAAAGAAAGACTGCAGAGCATTAAGCTAATCTTCCATTTTAAGAAATTAGAAAAATTAGGGAAAATTAATCCTAAAGTAAGGAGCACAGGATAAATGAATGATAAGAGTGAAAGTAAATGAAATATAAAACATAAAAACAACAGAGGCAAATGAAAGAAACTAAAAGTTAGGTCTTTGAGGAAACCAATCCAACTGATAGGCTTCCAGTCAGACTAATGAGAGAAAGAGAAAGAGAGACAAAATTCAAATTACCAGTAATAAAATCAAGATGAGAGGTTGGAGTTATTAGAAAAGATCCTTAAGTCAACAATATTACAAACTTAATGTAAATAAGTTGAACAACTTAGATAAAATCAACAAATTCATTAAAGAACAAACTACCAAAACTCGCTCAAGAAAAAATAAACTAATAGCTCTATATCTATTACATAAGTTGAATTAATAGTTTAGATCTTTTCCACAATAAAACACTGGGCACAGATGATATCAGTGGTGAGTTCTACCCAATATTTAAAAAGAAATAATATCAATCTAAATAAATTCCCCAAATTAAACAGATTAAAACACTTCCCAACTCCTTTATTCAGGCTAGTATTATCCTGATGCCACAAAGATATGGTAAGAAAACGATATACCAATATCTCTCGGGAATTTAGGTACAATAATTCTTCTTTTAATTCTAGCAAATCAACTTCAACAATATATAAAAATGATAATACATTATAACTAAGTGGTAGGCTATCCTGGGAAGAAGGTAAATTTGGTTTAATACTCAGAAATCTTTTAGAGAAATTCACCTTTATCACCAAAATAAAGGAGAAAGGCTATATTATCACATCCCTAGATTTTGAAAAAAAATTTTTTTTGGACAAAATTCAACATCTATTCCTGATAAAATTACTCAGAAATCTGGGAATTAAAAGGACTTTCTTCAACTTGATGGAGGACACCTATAAAAAGTTTATAGGTAACATCACAACTGAACATTTTCTCCCTATGATTAGGAACAAAGTAAGAAATTAAAAGTAATAGAGGTGCAGAGAAGGCTGAATTCTCAATTCTGTAAAAGTCTCCTATAGCAATATCGGGACCCTATTGGACAGAAGATGAAGCTCAGAGCCTTTAACTCAAGGATTACTCTCATCTTCAGTGGCCCTCTTTCTCTCGTTAAAAGAGAGTAGCCCCACTCTCCTTGAAGAATGAGGAGAGGCTTTATTTCAGCAGGCATCTTAGATGCCATCGCTGATGGTAGAAAAGATGAAAGGTCTCAGGGAAGTGGGCATTCTACAGTGCATATACTACAACAGCCAATATTGTTCTGTAGGAAGGCTCAGGAGACACATTACTTACCAATGTGATAAAGAGTGTGGTGGTGAGAGGGACACCAACCCCACTGAGAAGTGAGGGGCAACCTCACATTTCCCAGAGAGCTCTGGTGTTTTATGCACATGAACATACATTAGACAAAGGGAAATATTCAGGACTGCGAGGATTAGACACATGGTTGGAAGTGACTTTGATACTCACAATCCCCTGTTAGAGGGGGGCATGTGGCATGCAATAGAAAAGTTCTGGCCTAGGTCTAATTCACAATGAATCCACTGTGTCTACAAAGAAACTTGGTCATCACTTTCTTGTTCTCTAAATGTACATTTGCTATGGACCTACTTGTAATTTTCAGAATCTTAATATTGATTCCTAGATCTAGAAAAAGAGCTATTGTACTGGGGTAGATTAAATGGATACTTTGAACTCACATCAGCCCAAACAGACAAGAAATAAAAAACATTAATGCCTTTTAAGTGAAATGAAACATACAGTGACACCCTCAAAGACATAAAGAATGTAGTCACTGTCAAACCTCCACTTACTTCATCACTCCAGCTCCTAAAATACAATGTGGATCAAGGTAAGGGACTCTCTGTAGAATTAACCAAGTAGATTGTTCATATCAACCTGCATGTTGAATGTGGCTACTCACCTGGGGATGGCATATTTCCCATCTCCATGAGAAAGGAGAATCAGAAGCAGTTTAGCTTCACGTGTAAAGAAGAGCATTATATATTCATGCTGTTAACAGAATTATATTAACACTTTTACCCTTCATCATAATATTGTCCAAAAATACTTGGGTCATCTGCACATTCTGCAGAACATCACATTGGTACACTACACCCGTGACATTACTCCAATAAGGCTGGATGAGCAACGAATGGCAAACGAGAGGCTGTGGTCAGACACACCTGCTCCACAGGGAGGTATCTGTGATGTTTCCAGTGATCTAGTAATCTACAACACGTGAGGACATTTCCGTTACTGCAAGGGATGTGTTCGTGTACTTTACATTTCCCATCAGTAAGGAAAAACCCATGATATTTGTTAGGTTTCTTCGGCCTTTGAAGGAGCGTATTTCATACTGGGAAATACACTCCTGACTTATTTCGTAGATGATATGTCCACTTTCCAGTAAGTGTGAATTATTATTATAATTCCCTTACATGAATAATTAAATAAACTATGATTCATGTAGTATGCAACACTACACATTAAGTCAGCATGTCAGTAATAAAAATGAATAAACACTTCATACATGCAACAACTTATATGGATTTTAAAGGCCCTATTGAATGAAAAGAACCACCTACAAAGGTCACATACTCTATGATTCCATTTACTTAGCATTCTCGAAATGATAAAATTATAAATGTGAAAAAGAGATTACTGGTTGCCAGAGATTAAGGCAGGCAAACTATAAAACCTGATTATACAGGGACAGCTTGATGGAGATTGTTGTGGTCACAGAATGTTCTGCATTTTGATCAGTGGTAGTTACACAAATACACACATGCGAGAAAATAAAAACACTGTACCAATATGGAATTCATGGTTTTGATACTGAACTCTAATTATGTAAGATGTAAGCATGGAGAGAAATGGAGAAGGATACACGGAGCCTCTCTGCACTATTTTTGCAACTTTCTGTTGATCTATAATTGTTTCAATTGCAAAAGTTTAAAAAATTCAAACAGTGCTAGATTTTTCCACTGACATTGGAATTGAAGTAGACAATTGTAGTTGATCTTAAGTCAATTTGCATAACTAAAATGTTTATCTTTAAATAACAGTATAATAAATAAGGTAGAGGAATCTTCACACTACACATCCCTTGGGAATGACCAGTGACAGGAGAGTCCCACCTAGAAAATCATGTTCAATCTAGGCCATAACTGAGCTACAAGTAATGAGCAAACCAGTAGGCAAAGTTGCTCACTCTTTGAATTATCTCTCACCGCTTGTTCTTACTCTCTTTTTCTAGGCACGTAATTGAGTCTATGTTCCATGCATGTTTTTAGTGACCTCACGTTCCAGATTTGCTCAATCATTACCATCAGTAGAAACAAAGGCGCACGTTGATTAATTAAAGCCCATTACTTCTCATTTCATAAGTGACTACGGAAGGCAATATATTTGTCTTTTGCCACCCAAAGGGAAAACTGCTGCCTCTCTCATTCTGGGTGAGGAGGTTATAGAAAATATAGAGGGAAATGACAAAAAATAAAAACCAATAATTATGTATAACTTTTTCTTTAAAAAAAGGAATTTTAACATCTCAAAATTTAAAAATTTTAAAAGTGTTTTAAAAATAGGGTGGTGTTGTGGTATATAAAGAATGAAGGCACTAAGAGTTGGGCAGCTCAGGTTAAAATCTCTGCTGCCAGTCCTCAGCCCTACGGCTTGGGACAACCTCTTAACCTCTCTGTGGCCCAGTGTAAGGGAGGCAGCAATGATATAGAGTAAGTGAGATAACAAGGAGTTAAAAATTGTTTAATGTTACCTCCTACACTGTGAGCTCTTTATAAATGCTATTGAAATAATTTCTCATACCCGAAATCTATAATCATGCCTTTTTACCCTTGTACCCTTGCTTACAAAAGAAATGTGGGTGTTTATTTGCCAAGAAAAATTTTATGATTGAAATGGGTCACCGAACACAATGCAAAAAAACAAAAGCAAAAAATGTCATCGCTTTACTTAAGGCATGCACGCATAGACCACTTACACCCATTTCAATCATAAACATTTTGTTTGTGCGTATATCTGAAAGCAGGAACATCACTTACAGATGAGTTCATGTGCATTGTCCTGCCTCACACTTAGAACTTTTCTTCTGCCCCTGGGCCTGGCATTCTGGGTATTTGATGGGGATTCAGCTTTCTCATGCACACACCTTCTGTGCAAAACACAGTATTGAATGCAAGATTTTACCAAAAGGAAAATAAAGATGGGGGAGAGAGGAATCATTGTCTCATTAAGCAGATGATAATTGCAATTATTCACCAAGAATTATGAATTACAAATGAAGATTGCTAAGTCAATTGGGAAACAATTTGGCTATAAATACTCATATTAAGCAGCCTAATGAAATCTGCTTTGCTTTAGAAACTTCCACTCCTGTTTTCATCAAGTGCTCTGCAGAAGTACAAATCTTGATAAATTATTCCTGTCTCTTGCAATTCAGGAAAAAGCAGCAATGTACTATAATAATCGTGTTGCTGGCTGCAGGATCTTCTGATGGTAATAATATCACCAACAATTCAATTGCACATGGTTTTCAGGTTTTCTCACTCAAAATTATTATTTCATATGATGCTTACAACACCACATAATATCAGGTAAGAAAAACACTCCATTGCAAATTTATAGCCAAGGAAAATGTAGTGGAGAAAGGCATAATGACTGTCTCAAGGTCATATAGTCAGTTGCCGGAGTAGAACCTGGGTCTGCTTATTTCCAATAATGGGAAATTATTTCCCCTTAATCGCATTGCCTTCACCGTCTGTTCTGATGTTTTTAGTTTCACATCCCAAACTGGCTTGAACAATAAGGGAATGTACTGAATTATGTAAAGAGTAAGTTCACATGTAGGTAGGTAGGTATGCTGGTTGTTTTGACCGAGTAGCTCAGAAATATGACCTGATTTTTTTCTATCTTTTCCCTCCTTCTACAGTGCCCTGCCCAACCCCATTTTTGGTTTTAAGGACAATTCACTCTTACAACATAAATGTCGACTACTTCTAGGAAAGAAAGATCGTGGCAAGAAAAGAGGTAAGAAAAAAAGGGTAGAGAGGGAAAGAGACCCTATAGAACATGAGGCCTAGACTTAGTCCTGATGCTTTATGACAAAGGCAAAACCACACGCTGATTGGCTTCAATCAGTAGTAACGTCCATTTCTTTATCAATCACCCTGGCAAACTGTTAAGTTAATGTTGGTTGCATTAGAACAACCAGAGCCCAGTTCTGTAGCCAGTGTACATTGCACTCAAAATCAAACCACACAGAGGCTACACAGTGATACGGGAAGCTCATTTCCCAAAGAAACACCTGGGAGATATTAGAAAGTGGAGATGGGTGGTAATGTGAGCTGGAAAAGTCACAAATGAATACTGACTCCACCTCCAAGTGTGCCACTCATTGAACAAAACTGAGCAGTGTCTAGAGGCTGCAATACATAGATCGAGAACATGGAAAACAGAGTCTATAGCCAGGGATTAAAAAGGTTATAATTGTACATTAGTTCTTACAGAAGTTCAAGATTCAAAATACAGTGGACAATGGGAATACAGGCTAGAAGTAGTTTGAAAAAATCTATGAGTTCAGTGGTATATCTTTGGTGACCTCCCCTGTTCTATATATACTCCCTTCCTCCTTAATTTGCTTCATTTTTGTATCTGTAAGCTCTATACTAATATTAGATAGTAATGGCAGTTACGGTCCTCACTGTAAATTGACCTTATCCAAATCCATCTGGCTGCAACCCCACCTGTGTGATTTTATAAAATTATTTGACTTCTCTGGGCTTCACCTTCCTCTTCTATAAACTTAATGATTTTATAAAATTAGTTTTAAAATGCCTTATAATCTCTAAGGTTCCTTCCTATTTTCTATTCTTATAATTCACCTGCTCTAGAGATGGGTTCACTTTGCTTGAACATTATATTTCCCCCTGCATGTATGAAGGAGAAATAAAGAAAGACGTGGGCTAAAGACCTTGATTCTCTTTTATCATACACTAAACTGACTTTCTTGGCTGGGGGATAATTGAGAGACTCCTTGGGCTTTAACATTGGCCCTAGTCTTCCTCCTTTGTCTGGTGGCAGGCAGATTACATACTAACAGGTTTCTACCTTCTTATCCAGGACTTAGTTTAGTTTTCACCATAACATTTGGTAGCCTGACCTAGACAATGGCTATTGTTTTAATTGAAAACTGCTTCAGGAATGATACCTGATGCTCACTTTCAAACATTCTTGAATTGAAAATTTGATCACCAGTTCCAACCTTGCATCTAAACTTTTGCTGTCACTGCTAGTCCTTCAGTGAATAGGATCTATATTTTTGTCCATGTTGTTTGGAATTAAGTCCCAAGAGTAGGATCAGCAGGTCAAAGAGGACATTGATGCGTTATTTTGCTAGATATTGCCAAATGTATGACCATAACTTTGTACTATTTTACATCATTACCAGCAAAGTGTGAGAGTCCCTATTTCCTGTTTGCTTCACAAAAAATGCTGGCAAATTTTGGAATGCAGGCCCACAGCTGAGAAATTGCACTGAAGTGAAGTTTTATTTTTAAATTGTTTTTAAACTGAGAAACAAATGATACATAACATTGTGTAAGTTTAAGGTGTAAGACACACTGATTGGATATTTATATTGCGATGTGATTGTTACTGTAGTGTTAGCTAATACCTCTCTTGCATCACATAATTATTTCTTCTATTTGTGGGAACAATTTAAGATCTAGTCTCTTAGTAGGTTTAATATTTATAATACAGTTTTGTTGCCTATAATCCCCTTATCTATGTGAAGTTGAGGTTGCTTCACTAAGATTAAGAGTAATTTGCAGTTTTTTTCCTATGAATTCCATTAATTTCTTTAGCCCATAATCCTGTGGGCTAGTTGAACATTTTCTTTGTAGAAGTTCTTTGAATGTTAACCTTTATCTGTGACAAAAGAGGCAAGCTTTTTTCCAGTATGTCATTTGTCTTTTTGCTTGATCATATTTTTTTGTTTTCGGTGAATTTTATGATGTAATCAGAGTTACATGTTAAAAGATTCGGAGGTTACTTTAAATAAAGGGCTGAGGGAATGTCTCTTTGGGGAGGCGACAATGAATCTGAGGGGCCTGACAGTAGGATGAGCAATAGCCCAGGGTTCTCTAGGACTAGAGAATGTTTTGGGAGTGGGACCTTGCGTGTTAATACTGGGACAGCCCCAGGCAAACCAGGGCGAGCTAGTCAATCTATCTGAAAGCTGAGATGAATCGGCCGTCTGGGGCAAACAGGCAAGGGCGTTTGGGGGAGAGTGAACATCAGGGACAAAGCTCTCAAGCAGGAAAGGGCTAAACATTTTTCTGAGAAGTGCCATAAGATCACCATAGCATTAGCCTAACAGGAAGTGAGGAGAGTCGCCCAATTAGATGATTAGATCGAAGGACCAGATCATAAAAGATTATTACCCTAAATCTGGAGAAAGGGTGACTTGCATTTGTATGAAAAGTTTTGGGAGGTTATTAACAGGTTTTGCTGTAAGAGTGGCATGACCCATTCATACTATTTGGTACTTGTTTCTCTGTCATTGATTCAACGCAGGCTTTTGATTCCATTTTGAATCTTTGTACTTGAATTTCTCTATATGAAAACTTTATCTGCCATAATGAATCTCTTCCTCCTCCCTTCAGGGCCCACACAAAGAATGATGAAAAAATCCTTGTTGGAAAAATATATGGCCGAAGGATTGAAAAGGGGCCCATGCTTCCCTCACATCAACCCTTAAAGTGCCTTCCGATGGAAACGGCTGATGGGAAAGCTTTAAAGGCCAGAAAAACCCTCCAATGCAATACACTAGCTTTAAATTTATAGCACCTTTGTTTTCCTCTGTGTGTTCTTAAGGCTCAGGGGAAGAATTTATAGATTTGCCTGATAACTGAATACATTCTATTTTTGTTGAACATGTTGAACTTTAAGTATAAACACAGACTGGCTTGATTATTCTTATTATCAGTCCCTGTATGTAACCATAATTTGTTCAACCACTCTTTTTGATTTCTTAACAATATGTTAAGTCAATTCCATGGCTTTAAAGTCATTTTAAGTTATTAGAAAAGTCACTGAGCCCAAACTGATTTAAGACTCCAGTCACAAATCCAATTCAAATATTAACTTCTCTGGCCCCTTCACAAGGCCTCACTGTAGAGGACTTGGGGTGTGAGAGGGATGTGTGGCTTTCTGAGACCCGCACATTCTAACACCTTCAAGGACGGCGGTTGCATGGTCTGATTCTAGAATGCCTCTTCTCCCCTCCAACCTGTGTGTAGGGACCAGAATAGAAGGGAGTGGGATAAAGGGAGGTTGTCATTGGTCCATGGGCCTACCCTGACTCAGGCTAATCCCATTTGTTGCTGATGGCATCCACAAAGGAGGTGACTTCTGCAAACACAGGAGTGATTTCTTGAGGCAGAAATTAAGCTTCACTCCGGCCCTCCCATTGCTGAGGACTCAGAGATGAATAACTGTATCTCCTTTCAGCTCTGAGGCTTCCGCACACCCTTCCTCTCTCCAGGTAGGCATCCCTGCTGTCTTGGAAGCCAAGTGGGCAACGTCACAGATCTGGCCCTTGCTCTATTTTTTCTTTTGGTATACTTTATTGATTATGCTATTACAGTTGCCCCATTTTTTTCTCCTGTTTATCCCTTCTGCCCTGCACCCCATCCCATCATCTCCCTACCTCTTAATTCATGTCTATGGGTTGTACATATCAGCTCTGTGGCTTCTCAATTTCCTATACTATTCTTAACATCCCCCTGTCTATTTTTGTTTTGTTTTGTTTCTTTTTTTTTTTGTCAATATTTTCCCACCACCACTTTCCTCAGCCCCACCCACCCCCACCTCCCACCATCAATCCTTCCCCCATTTGGCTTTGTCCATGGTTCCTTTATGTATGTTCTTTGGTGACCCTTCCCCTTCTTTTCCCCCATTATCCCCCTCCCTTCTCCCTTCTGGTTACTGTCAGTTTGTTTTTTATTTCAATGGTGCTGGTTATTTTGCTTGCTTGTTTGTTCTGTTCACTAGGTTGCACTTATAGGTGAGATCATATGGTACCTGTCTCTCACCGCCTGGCTTATTTCACTTAGTGTCATGCTTTCCAGTTCCATCCATGCTGTTGTGAAGGGTAGGGGTACTTTCTTTCTTTCTGCTGCATAGTATTCCATTGTGTAAATGTACCACAGTTTTTTAACCCACTCATTTACTGTTGGGCATTTAGGTTGCTTCTAATTCTTGGTTATTGCAAATTGTGCTGCTATGAACATTGGGGTGCATAGGTTCTTTTACTTATTTTTTTTTTACTTCATTTGAAAGCTACTCAGATTTTCTACCAGATCCAAGTGTAGAGCTCTTATATCTGTTTCCGCCCATATCCATTTGCTAACACGCCCGGGTTTTCCTTTGAGGAACGATCTCTCCAATATCACTGGAGAGCCCATCACCAGGCTTTGGTTGCTCTGAGGCAATCAACCTCACTTTAACTCGCTGCCATGAGAATGTAGTTGTATGTGAGTCCCATCCCTTTTCCCTAAGCACGCCACCCAGTGATTCCAACTTGCTCTGTTTATCTGGGCAATTCCGCCTTTAAAAACCTCTGGGGAAGAGCAGTCCCTTGTCTCTTTGGGAACTCTCTCTAACTTCAGGGAACAAGTTCCGAGCTGTACCAAGAACTTAAACCTCATTCCCATTCCTTTCTAGTAACTGTGGATTTCACAACTGAACAATCTACCAGGATGGGAGTGAGATGCCAGTGTGCCTTTATTTTAGGCACTCCAAGTGGTACTCATTTGTAGAGTTTGGAGCCCTCTCTCACTTGGCTTTGGATAAAACATATTGTAGATTTCCCCCTTCATAGAAAGAAAAGGACTGTAGGTTCCCCCTCCCGCCTCCCCAGGCCACAGGCAGGTATGGACTACAAATAGATTAGAAAAGTACTGGGGGTACAAACGGATGGGGTGAATGAGGCATCAACAGAGACACTTCTAGGCCAGACAGTCCCCTTTAATGAGTTAGGGAAAGGCATTTCCGCTCTGGGAGGGTGGAGCCCATGTGCACACAGCCAGGTTAGCAGGATACAGCCTGCCTTTCCGGCCTCCTTATGCTCTTGGGTGTGCACATTTGAGCAATAAACAACCTACACAGAAAAACTATGGGCTGTGGCCCGACACCAGGGGTAATCAGGGATGACAGAGCTGGCGCTGGCTACTGCTTAATAAATACTGAAGGAGGGGGCCTGGCCTCAGCTGGTACTCACTCTGTGCCCGTTGCATTGTGAAAATGAGATGCAAAAAAACACAACAAACTTCCTCCTGAATAAATATAATTAAATACTGTCAGACATCGTGTTCAGTAACTTGTGTTGCTGCTTGGAAACTCTGTTTTACAATCATATCCAAGGACAATTTGAAAGCCAATCTATTGCTTATAATAACTGAGAGGAACTAGGCACTTAAAAAAAAAGCCTAATCAATATTTTAAGGTTAAGTGGCATTATCTTTACCTAACATACTCAAAATAGCAGGATCATATTTCAGTTAAGAGGACCAAGGTCTGCAACCAAATACAAAATGCACTGAGTCATAATTTAAAGGAAAAAAAAAAAGGCTGGCCTTTAGCTTAATGAGAATTGCAATGTGGCCAAATGTTCTTTAATTTTCTTTTTTGTTCACTTAAAAGAGTTTTAGTTTATTTTTCTTCTAAACAGTACAAATGAAAAGTTACTCATAAACCTTAGTTCAGAACACCATCATCATAGGCTCCCCCATTATTTACTTGCTTTTTTATTTATTGATTTTTCCTGTGTGTCCCCATTCCAAATCACACTTTTTCCAGCTCTAGGTCATTGTTTTAATGGGCTTTAACTATATCTATGAATTTTTATATAATATCCTTCAACTGCATACTTTGGGTTATAATTTTGGGGGGGTATTTTTTAAACTGTTAATTTTAATTATTTTTTTAAATTTCATTTTTATATTTATATACTTTATTTCTATATTTTAATTTCATATTTATTTTCAAACTTTTATACATGCAACTATAGCATTTTTCTATTTATAAAGGTTTTTATTCTCTGTTTTTAAGATAATTTGTTTTCATTGTACATGCCTGACTATGTGTGTGATTTTTGCTTCTACTTGAACAGAATATTACACCATTTGCATTCACCACATTATGCTTGTCCTTTCTCTAGATAACGGATTGCCTCCAACTGTAAATACACTGATCCCTGGTTCCTTGTGAAGCGGGGTAAGGTTTGAATAGTTGTGCCACTTCATTTGACTAAGTGCTGCCTGTTGTTCCCCAGAATGGCTATACTGCTCTAAACTCTCAACCCTTTGAATTATAGGCTCTCCACTTTTGCCAGCAAATGTCTCCTTTACAACTGGCTTGCCTTGACTGTTGTAAGTAGATGATTGTATTTACTTGACACAAACGGCCATGCATATTCTCAGGCACCAGTGGGAAGACACCGGGGTGGAGGCAGCTGTAAGCTGTGTGGATGGATACAGAGAAGACATTGTAATTATTAATGAGGCTGATGCAAATTAAATAAGCTAAATACATGGTAAATTAACACTATACTGAGGGTCTCATTCTCTTGTCTTCTTTTTTTATATTAAAAATAAGCTTATTGCTAAACACTGAGAGAAGAAAATGTCTCAAATGATTATGAAAAACACATTTTTACCAAAACATTTAAAAAGAATAAATATTTATAAAAGCTCTGTTTTATTTGTTTTCTGTTTTTTAAAAAAAATATATATATATAGATGTCTTTACAGTATGTGTGTGTGTGTGTGTGTGTGTGTTTTCTTTTTTACTGTGGTCAGAAAACACATAACATGAGATCTACCCTCTTAAACAATTTTTAAGTGTACAGTATAGTGTTCCTAACTGTAAGCACAGGATTTTACACCAGATTTCTAGAACTTTCTTACCTGCATGACTGAAATTTTATACCCATTGAACAGCAACTCCTATTTCCCCCTCCCTCAGCCCCTGGCAACCACTATTCTACCTCCTGCTTCTCTCTTACTCTCTTTTAAAACAATTTTCTGATTATCACAATTATGCATGATTATAGATAATGGGAAATTACAGATAAGTACAACAATGTAGAAAAATAAAATTTTACATAATCTTTCTTATTCAGAGGCAATTAGTCTGTTCTATAATTTTAAAACATATTTGAGATACTGCAATGTGCTACCCTTTATGTAATTAACCCAAAGTATACCTCAAATTTAACCCTGTATAATTTAAGCATTTTCCTCAAACATCATTTTTTAAGGATTATATTTATTTATTTTTAGAGAGATTGGAAGGAGGGAGAAAAAAAGGGAGAAAAACATCAATGTGTGGTTGCCCCTCGCACACCCCCACCTGGGGACCTGGCTCACAACCCAGGCATGTGCCCTGACTGGGAATCGAACTGGCAGCCCTTTGTTTTACAGACAGGCACTAAATCCACTGAGCCACAGAAGCCAAGGCTCAAACACCATTTTAGAAGTACTTAGTTTGTTATAATGTATTAACAATGCAGATTTCTTAATTTGAACATCAGTTTTCAATTTATAACTTGAAGTTATGGTTATGATTATAAACCCTGAAAAGAGAATATTTATTATAGTAAATTTAAAGCAAACAAATAAAGGAGGATTTGTCTCTCCTATCATTGCCTAATATCTCCCTTGGCCCAAAAATAGAATATGAATTCTTAATCTACATTTTAGAAGTCCAGTTCAAATGATATTTGATATCATGGTGGAATTTTTGGTTTGCTTTTTCTAGGAAGAATATAATTAAAAATAGATCAGGAGATCTAATGGGTCTTTGGAATGAATCCCTAAATTTTACCTTATAGCATTGTTAGGAATTAATGTCATTATAAAGGGGCAAGGGACAATTGAAATAAAATAAAAAGATTGGTGAAATTTTCCTTTGGCATTGGAAAGAAGAAAGGGATATTAGCTTGTTTTAGTTTCAATTTTCTACTGAGAACAAGGAAATGATTTGGACATTGTTTTTTAAACTTTCTAAAGTCATAGATGAGCTACCAAGACAATGAAAAATGGGGGGCCAATATTCCGAAAAGCAGGAAAACTCAAAATGGTGAGCCCAATATTTGGTATTGCTTTTCTCTTTGAGGCATTCACTGATGTAAAAACAGCAGCTGGAAGGCTGAAGACCTGAGCATAAAGGAGGAGCTAAAATGATTGACAGGCTCACAGGTCAGGGAGTAAGACTGGAGTTCAGGAGCCATCAAAAAGGAGGGGCTGTAGCTCACAAATGAGACTTTAACTGGGCATCTGAAAAGCTGTATTGTAAATGTAAGTGTGAACCAGATGTAGATTGGCTTCTACAAGGATTGAATTTCTGTTTTGAGTCAGCTCTGATCCTGATTAGGAAGTAGAATATAAAAGGTACTTACTCCCACTGAACTGTCAAGAAATCAATAGGAAAAAAAAATTGCATTTATTAAAAAGCCATGGAAGTTTGAGGGGAAAAAGAATCTAAAATACTAAACTCTAGAGTGATAAGCCCTTCTGAGGGGAGCGATACACAGGACATTTTTATGTCTGTGGCCAGTTGCTAAGATTGGTGGTGGGCAGGGTAGAGAGAGGCAAGTCTATGGCCACCTTATACTCACGTAAAGAAAAATAAGGTAATATAAGGAATAACATTATGCCAGTAAGTTTGAGAACTCAGATGAAATGAGAAAATGTAAAAAAATATAACTTTTTTTCAGATATAACTAATATAAACAAACTGGACATAATTAGTATGTACAATTTGATGAGTTTAGACATGTGCAAATATATGTGAAAACATCTCTATAATCAAAGTAATGGACATATCCATCACTTCAAAAGGAAAAGTTTTCTTGCTCCTCTTCAGGGGTGGGGGGTTGTTCTTTTTTGCTTTTTTCTGTTTTTGTTGTCACTGTAAGAACACAATGAGTTCTACCTTTTTAATGAAGCTTTAAGTATACAATACAATATTATTAACTATGGGCACTACATTGTATAACGCATCTCTAGAACTTACTAAGAACTGAAACTTTATACCCATTGTGTATGGCTTTTGGGAATACTTTGGTTAGACCGCCAAGCACTTTTATAACATCTTATGCTTCCTAATATGACAGAAGCGCTGAAACAGTAAACAACTTTATTCATTTTGTCAACATGCTCTTTTTTATTCCTCAGATCAAGCCCAGGTTTGGGCCCAAGAAAGCATCCAATAAAGATTTGAGCTGAGTAGCCAGTGTTGAATAGAACAAAATTTAAATTTGTAGACTTGTCAAAGAGAGGCAGGAAAAGAAAGCTGACATTTTCGAGGACCCAGAAAGTACCTTGGTACTGAACAAGGTCATTATTTGTATTCTGTGTTTCGGGGTTTTATGAAAATTGAATAACAACTTACCAACCACATCAAAGTCTAAGGAGGCGTATGCATAAGCAATACCAACGTACTTAAGTTGTAAAGTGCTCTGCAGCTGTTTCTGCGCAGTTCATAAATGATTCTTTTCTCTGCCGCTACTTTCCCTCTCTGATTCTGAAACAGTAACAGCATGGTATAAAGGGTATCAACACACCTTTTGAGACTTTCCTTCCTCCTAGTACAAATCCCCACATAGACTGGCGATACAACCTCTCTCTTCCTCTACTCCTCTAAAAAACCATTATATTAGAGAATGATAGCCAGGAAAAATTGAGATAACATAGGCAAAGTGCTTCTCACACTGTCTGCAATCTAAAACATACCCAGAATATATTACCCGTTATTATTATTATTGCAGGTAAAGAAGCAAAGGACAGTAATAGTATAATCTATAGCAAAGGATGGAACCTCTCAGAACGTTAGTACCTTATAGGAAAAGAAAATGTCTTGGCTTTGAATTTCTAAGGCCCATCCAGTGCTAAAACTTATATAATGCATATGTTTATATGCCCAGGTAAATACATATATACAACACTGGTCTTTATCTGAAATGATACAATGTATGTTTATTTCTGTTTTCCATTTCCATGTATCTGATTATCTTTAGTGTACTTCTTAGCTTGAGCTCAACATAGTAAAACTCCAGTAAAAAAGATGCAGATAGAAGAGAAATGGCATATACCTGTGTTATACATATATGTGATATATGTATGTGTATATATATATTATATATATTATATATATAATGGTTTCCCTATCTAGACAATGTTTAATTAATAAATAATACTTGCTTTCTCCTGCAGTTTGCAAACTCCATCTAATTACAAAATGGCCACAGTTCTTTCTGATGCATATTTATACAATATTTCACTTTTGAGTCCAATAGTTTCCATGTGCTTTCAGTAGCTTTGTGGATTAGAACTTAATCATATTTCTAATGAGATACTCAGGACCCCTGATGTTCACATATACTGTATCCCCATAGTGTTTGCTAGGATTCCACTTCTAAAGGTCATTTAGGAAAGCTTATCGGAATGCAAATATTATTAAACTAATAATATTAAATCTATTCTAATAAAAAATAAATGATTAAAAACTTCAGAATTTACTCTTAGTCACAAATTACCTGTGACCTATCTTCCAATTGAAGATATTGGCAACGTGGATATGTGGCTGCTTCCGCACCTTAAGGGCTAGAAGGCAAATATATCAATTCAATTACCAGAAATAGTAAAATGTGGTAAGTGCTATGATAGGGGCTTCATGTGGCAGAAAGAGCAGAAGAATGTCACTTATTCTAGAAAGTATCAAAAAGGAGTACCTAGGTACAATGATGTCTGAGCTGAGATCTCAAAGGTAAGTGGAATTTTTCACTTAAGAGAAAATGTCTCAGGAAGAGGTACAAGAGCCGTTGATAATGCCACAAAGACAGTCATCAGCCTGAAACTGAAGGCTTTTCCTTATTTAGTAGCAAAAAGAGAGCCTGAGGTCACCTTAAGACCCTCACCAAATGGAAATACGGACGCAGTAGGTAGAAGGCTATTTCACATCCCTATTATTTATGAGTACAGGGAAGTCCGAGAAGTCCACTGTAAGCATGAGCGCTGACAGCAGCACTCCATCAAGGGAGGCGAGTGGAACCTGTAAAATGATTGAATGCTACTTGTCAGTTGAGAAGTCAAGAAAATTCCAAACACATTTTGTACAAGTACATGGTTCTTCTATGCAGAGGAGGATTATGGGACAAAAGAGTCAAGATACATAAAAGTCAAGCTTAGGGAATAGAGGGTATTTATTTCAGATACTCTCTCTGATGGAGCTTCCTGATTCTTCTGTTTCTGAGCCAATAGACATGCTAGAGATGGGCCAAATGAAGGCGGTCATAAATGTAATGGGCCACTGACCACACCTTGGTGCAATGAGTTGCTTTCCTCAAACACAGATCAAGAAAAAACCTTATTCTATGACACCTTCCAATCCTATTGCTATCAGATGACACCATCAGAATGCTATTGAACTAGACTTTTTATTCTCAGACATTCACAACTACTCTTAGTTCTCTTTGATGAAGTAATCCAGCCATCTTCTGCCTGCCTCAGAACTCCCCCGTTATCTCTGAAGGTCTTTCTTGTAGACACAAGGCATTATGTCAGGAACTATTTACCCAAACTGGTTCAGATGAATTCTGTGCAACCACCCTGGGCAATCTGCACTGCTGGCAATGTTGATGAATTCTAGGAAAGCCTTTCCCTAAAAGAGACAAGTCACCTCTATTTTCATGGTATTTACTGCCCAATTTGGGATTCAGTATTTCCAGACTGAAACAATTCTCACCCAGAAGTATCTATTGAGGAAGAGAGTGCCTATAAAATTCTTTATAAATGTGTAGCTGATTTTGCAATGCATAGCTGGTCTTAACATTTTTCAATTTTCTTACTGTTAACCTAGTTTTAATTTTTTAAAAAACTATTTTTCAAAAGAAAAAATTGTGAAAAAGTGGCATTGCTTTACATTTTTGTAGATGTCTTTTTATGACAGGCATCATAGAAGGGAGCTGGATTCTCATATCTGCTTCTGCATTCAGTCTGTAGTGATGTTGTTTTGGTTGAAGTGTATAAAGAAAATAAAGCCTCAGAAAGGAAAGTAGCTGAGGATGAGAAGATTTTATGGATTCTTCAAAAGACGTTGGGACCCCCAGTGTCCTGGGATCACATTTTAGAATCTGGTCTAACCTACAGTGGGCAATGAGTCTTTGTCAGATTCAGAGATGAATGAAACTAACCCCCACTGAGGAGGGAAGATGAGTCAGAGAGAGACACTTGGCTCTAAAATTTGTTAATGTAGAAGCAGTTTCCTCTTTATGGTGTTGTTTATTTATTATCTGGGAGGAAAATTAGGCCTCTGTTTTTGTCCCCTCTACCCACCATGTGATTGTTTCCTTCTGCTTTAATGGGCAAAGATGCCCATGAACACGCAGCACCATTCGCTGGTCGACAACCTTCTTTAGGGCAGAGTTTCTATAAGACACTTGTCTCAGAATGGAGAAAGCCAAGTTCTTCAATTATTTGGAGTTAAATATAACTGGTCATATTTTAAGGTATGTATGAAACATTCCATTATGTACCATCACTTTAGTATAGTTTTTATTCTGTTGATATGAATGGAATAGGGAAAACCTATACTTTTCAAACAAGAAGTTTGGATGATAGAAACTCATGAATAGCACAGTATTCAATAAGCGTTGGTTGAATTAGAAGATTAAAGAGATGATTTTGAAGATGAAGCTCTCTACCCAAATATTCTCCCATGTCTGTTTAAGCTTCAGCCTTTATCATTTCCAAATGAGCCTGTCTCAGGTCGTGTCCCACCCTGCAGCACTGGGAGGGACTTCAGGCTCCTACCTCTGGCTCTTCTCCTTCCGACACTGAAGCACTGTGACTCTACTCCCTTTATTTCTGGCAGCTTCAGCTTGGCTAATGTAAGATAAATATTCTAGAAACTCCCCAAGGACTTTGGGAGCTAGAGATTTAATATTTTGAAAATATTTGAAAGAGTTTAAAGAAAGATATAAATAGAAAATATAGTAGTAATAAAATAGAAAAGAGAAAGTAAGATGAAACATTTCTAAGTAGCCCAGCTCTTTCAAGAGGTCGAGTTCAAACCACTTCATTTAAATATATCTTTTGGCCCTTATTTTCAGAGCATTTAATGGCACTAAGTGCTAATCATTTTATATAAAAGTAAAAATATTAAAACAATTTCATTACATCTGGGGAGACCAAAGGACACTAATTAGTGTTCCTAATTTGACTAAACATAAAACAAAATGTTTAGGTGTCCACCCTGTGGCCCAGGATGGTTAGGAATGCGGCCTGACATAAAATAGTAAATTTACTTAAAACTTTTTTTTTTGCTCATCAGTTTTCGTTAGTGTTTGTGTATTTAATGAGTGGTCCAAGACAACTCTTCTCCTTCCAGTGTGGCCCAGAGGTGCCAAAAGGTTGGACACCCCTGCTAGGGTGAGATGCCCTAGACTCTCCCTAAGGAAATTTGGTTGGTAGTGTGTGTGTGTGCACACATGTGTCTGGTAAGTATATAAAAAGGAGTTAGTCTAAGATAAAAGTACAAATTTTTCTATCTTTGTAACTTGCTTATATGTTAAAGGTCTGTTTTTTCCAATTCTCTACTTCAGTTAGAAATCGTAAATCAGTCATTTCCTGTCTTGTTTTTTGACTGTTTGGACTACTACAATAATGACATTCTGTCTTTGGATTCCCCACTCACTAATAATGGATAAAATCATAACCTGTTCAAGATGCTTCCACCACATAAGATCCTCCGAATGCATTAATTTACCTCCAATAATAATATTCAACTACTCCTATGGTATCGCTTAACTTGGAAGGCTAGGCACTGGCAGACATTTCAGAAGATAAACTCACATTTGTAATGCTGGATAAACAAAACAAAACAAAACAAAACACAGGGAACTCAATTTACCCACATAGCTCATACAGATGTAAGATACAGATAAAGAAAAGTTCAGTTAGAAATAGTGTTGTAAATTTGCTGAGAATCTTGAAGTTTAATATAAAATTCACCTATTTTATCAACCAGCAACTATTTTCTGGATGCTTGTTGCAGGCACAGTATTATACTGACAACTATAGAAATTATAATATACCACAAGATTCTGTCCAGGAGGGACATATAATAGAAAAAATATATGTACAAATACTTGAAGGGTTTTAAAAATTAAGCAAAATAAAAACCAAGAATTACAAGGTCACATTGCTTGTTTAAAATAGAAAATTGTAAAAGGTGATATGGTTCTTCTAATTCTTATCCTTATGATTACGAATAAAAAAGTGATTTAGAAAGACCATATTTTTCTGGTGCTGTATTTCCTTGCCCATCTTTCCTTAATAATTGTACAAAATTCAGATTCAAAGACCATCTTAATAATAATTAATAATATACATTTTAGCCTATATCTCAATCTTAATACATAGACTCATCTTTCAACTACTCGCAAAGTTTCAGACAACAGCTAAAACTTGCTGAATGAGGTATCTAATATATAAATGAATTAGCTGCCACTTCCTCCTTAATTCTGACCATCGTAGTAGAACCAACTGGTAATTCAGAACTGAGTATGCTATTTTGAGAAAGCTACATCAAAGTGCAGAAAAAAGACAGAGACAGACTATGCTCATTTGGGAAAACAGATTTCAACAAATTCAGAAAACAGTATAATAGTACCTTATAGACAGACACCATTAAAGAAAGGAAGTCTATTGAACCATTCGACAGTATTTGCTGAGGGACTTTCATGTCCACTGTGCTCGGCACTAAGACAATTTCAGATAAAGAATGAGAGGCCCTACTGATCAATGAATAGTCATTGTACAATGACCTTGAGATTTTATTTGATTGGCATTTTCCATTCGGCTGTGTCTCATTGCTTTCTTTAGAGATAAGAAGTGCTGTAAAATATTCTCATAAAAGTTATTGTTATCCTTTCTTATGTCAATGGTTTGTTTTATCCATCAAATCATTGTCAGTTTGTTGCTGAGAAATGTTAAAGATCTATGAAAATAAAAGATAGATAAAAAGAACTATTACAAAAGAAAAACAGAATAAGGGGCTCTAAAAATTAATTTCTGGTAATAAAACTGATCACCACAAAGCTGATCTCTTGGTAGAATACATGATTTTCCAGTACTTCCTTGGATAAGGGGTTCTCACCGAGTGGAGAAAACATCGTGGACCTACAAGACTGGAGATTTCATAACCTGTTCTCACTCAGAAATCTGTGACTGGTACCAACCAGGATGATGCCTCAGTCAGAATATTGGTGTTAGACAAGGTCAAAATCACTAAATTTCATTTAGGTAAAGGTTCTCTTACTGTGAGATTATTCACAATCATCTCTTTCTTACCTGCATAATATAAAATGTATATGCTTTAATTTTAAATCTTATATTTCAATTAAAAAGAATATTGAGTAATATTTGGAAAGTATAAAAATATAAAATACAAGAAATAAAGCACATATATTTAAAAGTGATCTGTAATTTTACTACCTTACTATAAACATATTTATGCATTTTATTCATTAAAGATGCATTGGTTATACATTGCATATATCTTTTAAGTAACAGTACTGTGTTATATAATCTTTTAGAAATATAACTAAAGATTATAAACATTTTTCTAATCTATTAAAATTATTTACAAAATTATTTCTATTATATAGGTATGATTTACAGACTCAATGTAAGTTATAGATAATATGACTTACTGACTAATTTTCCTACTGTTGAACATTTAGGTTGTCTCAACATTTCTAATATTGAGAATAATGCTTAGATAAGCATCTGAAGCATGTGGACACATGTTTGATAATACCTTTATGATTCATTTTAGGTGGAGTATTGACATACCTTGGCAAATTACCCTAGAAAAGAATATACCATATAGTCCTTCCTATACTTCATAGGACTGTTTGTGTTCTCATACTCTATTTAGGATTTTTTCAAATTTGAATGAAAATGTTATTTTATAATTTATATTTGTCTGCTTACCTTTAAGGTTGTCTATATTTACATATAATCATCAGCCATTGTACACAGGTTTTGGTTTGTTATTTGTTTAGGAATTATCTGTGATGTTCTATGCTCAATTTTAATCAGAATATATTTCTCTGGCTTGTTTGTAAGAGTTACTGGAGCTTAAGGATATTAACCCTTTGCCTATGACAAAGATTATGACTTTTCCCTGGCTGGCATTTGATTTTGAGTTTTGTTCTTAGAAAATTTTATATATACAAGCATTTCATTATTTTATAAAGTGAGGTGAAGATAGCAATGCATTTATTAATATTTACTACATGCAAGACAATGTACTAAACAGTCCACATGCTTTATCTCTTTTATCTTAACAACTACATGAAGTAAATAATATTATTATTGTCCCTATTTTCCTAATGCAGGAACTAAGGTTTAAAAGGATTAAACAATTAATCCAAATTTTGTACAATCACTAACAGGCAAATTTGACTGTCTGAACGAGATCTGTCTAAAAGCAGAATGCTTTTCTTTGATCCTTGGTTCCTAACTTCAAATATCTCTCCTTATCATGCATTATTACAATAAGCTTCCTGACTTAGAAATCAAATAAACATTTATTTATATTTCCTTCTGGTTCTTTTATGATTTTATTTTTATCTTTTAGAAATAAATCTGGGATATGTTTTAAGTTGAAATACTTCCATTATTACGTGTATTTATAATTTGACAATCAATTGTCTTATGAGTATTTACTAATTTGTTCCCCACTGACATGAAATGAATTAACAATTTCTAGTAGCAGGTCAAAGGCCCTACTGTCATTTGGATTTGGACCCTGGATATAAGCCTAAGTTCTGGAGAAGCAAGCTTTATTTAGAATGTGAACCACCAACCATGACAGTGGTTGTCTAAGCTATTCTAAGATACCGCAGTCCAAATTCAAAGAGATTACTTGGAGAAAGTTCTTTCAGATGCCGGCACCAGTAACCAAGGGCTGAGTTTATTTTATTAGACTACATGAGGGAGTATACTAGCCCAGCTTTTATTCACCGAGCATTTATTAGATGCCTGGCATGGCCCTGAGCATATTATATGTTTTGCATACTTCTCTTCCTGAGTTCCGAAGGACCCTAAACCCTATTTAAAATGTTGAAAGGGAGGGATGGGGGTTAAGCATGTTTTAGAGTTCCTCTAACGTAGGGAGATAAGGTAAACAGAGAGAGATGAGGTCCTTCCATATTAACTGAATTATCTTGAGGGCAATTCTCACATACCTGCAGGAATCACTCATTTCTAAGGCAAGATCAAGTTCAAGGGCTATAACCAGAAGAGGCTGAGGCAAGTCAGGTGTGTCAAAGGGAAGGCCAGAGTACAGAGCCTGGGGTTCTGAGTGAGACTGTCCCAGACCCTGATCCCTGGAAACATTCAGGGAATGCTAACATAAAATGTGTTTATTCCTTTCAAACAAGCTATCTCTTACTTAAAAACAAAAAACAAACAAACAAAAAACAGACTTCTGGAGAAAAGCATGATAATCTGAAAGGATGGAGAGTTCACTTTATTGACCATTGTCTAGAGATGTGCCTTATTGGCCAACCATTTAGGTTAAGAAAGGTCTTTTATTCGACAGCATTAAATCTGGCAGGGATAAAATGACTAGCTCACAGATGAAGATGAAACATGTTTGAGAGATATTAAATCATTATTCTAATGGTGGAAGCAAGCATCCTTGAGGAGACAGATAGAAGAAAAGAGGGACAGAGCTAGAGAAGGGCTGTCCTGCTTACAAGCACAGAGCAAGCCAAGAGGGTAAAAAGCTGCAAAAGAAATGACATTTGTGTAGCTTAAGGACACACAATGGAACTGGCCAAGCTGGGTCAGTGGAATAAAAGAAAGGTCTAGTTCCTGTCAAGTGGACAACAGGGGCTGTGACCAATTCCTCCACAATCTGGTATCTCGTCTTGCTCATCTCTTCTCTGGAAAGCTTGAGTTATGAGTTATTTCTCCCAGCAATGTTCTCAGATAGAAACACGCTTCCTACCCTTAGGAATCATGAGTAGAATGTAGTAATAAAGGGGGTGGCTCTGGAGCCCAATAATCCGAATATCAACATCATCATAATCGTCCTTTCAGATCTCAACACCACCAACATTGCTGTACTTCAGTTTGTGTGCCTGTAAAGTGAAGTTAATGGTACTTTACAATTAGTTCATCATGGGGACCAAAAGAGTTGACACAGTGAGCACAAATTTAACACTCAGGAAAGCATCAGATAACTAATCATTGCTCAATAAATGTTCATCATTATTATGATCTCTCTGACAGATCATTTTATTACTCACTAGACAGTAAATTCATGACAACGTAGGTTTAGATGTTCATTATTGCAGGGCTTCTGAAGACCGCATGTATACAAATCACTTGAGAATTTTATTTAATGTAGATTTTGTTTCAGGAGAGGCGGAGTGGGATCTAAGTTTCTGTATTCTAATAAACTCTCAGGTAATGAGCTGTCTGTCCATCTAGGAATCCAAGTGCTGAAGGATTTGGCCAGCAACACAACACTCTTCTACCTTTTGCTTTGATTCCATGGAATAACTTTACACCTGTTTGGAGACGGTAGGATGGTCTATGACACTTCCTATTTTCACACCTGAAATGGGTTCCATAGACAGGAAAAGTTAGTGTCACTGGCAGAACAGAATCTTGATTTATTTCTCAGTGTAGGAGGTTTCCCAGATGGGTTTCTCAGACTCCTGTTCCAGCACCAACTCTGTCCATCAGGCTGCCGGAGACCCTGGGGGAGAGTGAATCCACCCCATGAGATTTACCTGCCCAGTTTTTCTCACTTCTTCTGATCCACTGAATTTACAGAGGTGTGAGTAGTGGGTAAGAAGCTGGTTTTTTCCAGGGAAGCAGACATCCCTGCTGGCCCTTCATAAGGTCTTTTATAGGTCATGGAAGCCATCCAGTCTGAGCTCTCAAGGAGCAGGATCTAGCCTAGAATCCATGTTTTCTCAGGTTCCTATTTGATGGCCTGGGGTTTTCCAACTGTTGGTATTCGCTTTATGGGGCTAGGTAATACCAACTCTGCAATGATTGTGATCAACTCTAGTGTGCACAGTATTTTGCACAAATAAATACGTAAAATGCATAATTGGTTGCAATGGCAATGTACTGTGTAGAGACAGGACTATATATGGCTGCCTTTACAGAAGACCTTCTGGAAGACTTCCTTGATTGTTATAATCGTTAGTGTCACCATTCTTTTTCTGAACTCACACTACTAAAATAGACTAAATAAGTAAAGTTCAGCATTTGGTAACTATTTTTTTCTCATCATTTCCTCCTGTTATTCCCATTTTGTTAAAATTTGGTTTCCACAACTGGACTCTCGCTCCTCTCAGCGCCTTGCCTGACTCACTCATCTGTCAAAGTGCTCCGAACAGCCTGGACTCCTGAGGCAGCCAGGGAAGTGCTGCTCAACTTTGGAAACTAGTTATTCTCTTCTCCTGGAAATACAGTGCAACTTGTTGATGCAGCAGCTGAAACTGAAATCTCCAAACCTTTTCTACCATTAAATGCAAAGAAAGACCCTCTAGATCCTTTAGTGTAAATATTGAATTAGAACAACCTGGAAGGGAGTTTTTTTGTCTGGGAAAGTCCAGCTGCCTAAGACTTCTAGGTATTTAGGACGTTTTCTTCACGTATATGGAAATTAATAATAAAATAATTCTGTGGTTTTTAAAAATGCCATCTGAGATTTTGAATAAAACATACTGGATCAATTGCATTTTCAGTGAGAGAGAGAGGGGGAAAGAAAGAGAGAGAGAAACAAAGAGACACAGAGACAAACTGACAGAGGAAGGGATACACGTGTGTGTAATCTATTCTTATATACATATTTATTTATTTATATATGATATATACGTATTGTATACGTATATAAGGTCACTCTCCAACTCCAAAGGGAGAGCATATAAATTGTACTGATATGATTAATACATTAATTGATAGAAAGTTTAAGCCTACACTCAGAGCACTAATAAAATGGGAATACCAAATAAATGAGAAAGAACAATATATTTAATATTTAAGCAGTCTTTTAAAATAAAAATTTAGTTTTATTTTTCCTTTGAATGACACATGACCCCATACTCTTTCCTGTGCTTAGCGCTCCTGAGCTTTTGAACAGAGTCCTGGGAAAACTTGGTATTATAAGCTAGAAGATGGGAGAAATGAGAAATCTGTTTGGGCCATGTTTGGGGAGTTTGTCACCAGGATCTAAATTTCTGATCTAATACTATCACATATGATATGACACAAATCACTTCACATTTTAGAGTCTTAGTTTCTGTTTGTTTTAATCAGCAATTAAGTGACAATAGCAATATTAACTTCTATATGAAAGGGAATTTGGGGAACAAAACAGGTTAGAAGTTGTATGAAAATGAACTGAAAAATTAAAGTTTCTGCACCAACAAAAGCTCTTGGTGACTGATGGCATTTGAGAGACTAGGGAAAGAGAAGAAGTAAAAATAACAGAGTCACTTCTATTTTAGTCATGAGAGGAAAGTAATGTCATTATATTAAATAAGTTGGGGACTCATTAGAGAAAACTCAGAGTATTTTGCTGGGCTAGAGGTGATAGGTAATATCCAAGTAATATTCTTAGTTCTTCATACAATATGAGTTGTACACATTTACAACCCTAGGAAACAGTCAGTACTTATACACTCCTGCTCTAGTATAAAGTCTTTGGGTAGCAGACACTGTCTTATATCATTTTTTGTACTTTTCTAGGGTCAAGGTATTGAAATATGCAAGATTTGGTTGATTTTGAGAATTTTCTTATTATTTTTGGATGCTAGCCTGTCTTTGCCTTTATTTCTTTTTCACTCACTCTCTTAGCATGGTGATTGGGCTCCTGGTTTAGGCAAAAGGCAAGTATGATCCTTTTTCTAATGGTGATTTTGTCTGTAAAATATTTACATCAGTGCATAGTATAGAGCAAGTGATACATGTGTTAGCTACTATTCTTTTTAGTAATAAGTGCTAAATTTACAGGACTATGAATTTTCCTCCAAATAAGCTTTGGGCTGCTCTTATTTGGCTGAATTTTAAATCATATGATTTTGAATTTTTAGTCTTGAGTGGTTGTATGGATCAACACAGTCATTTTTTAAGAAGAAAAACAAAATCAGTGTGAAAAGTGACTTGGCTGATATCAGAGAGTAGTTTCCAAAATATATATGCAATTATGCGTGGTGAAAATAAAACACAAAAGAAAAACACTTTTTAAGTTTTCTTTTGACTGTATTTTGCAGGGCCTAATGTAAATGTCTGAAATTTAGCAACTTAATTATCACTATTTTCAAGAAAGTGCCTCTATAACCAAGTAAACAAGAAAATATAAATAGAAATAAATAGAGCAAATGAAAAAGGAAAATTTCACCTTCATTATGCGCAAAAGGATAATTTTCTTAATTTTCATAATAAAAGCCAATTTTTAAATCACTTGAATAATTATTGCTTTTTCAGAATTATTTTGGCGGTGATCTAAGCCTTCCTATATTATATAAACAAGGAAGCCTTGAAGAAGTTTAGCTTTTTAATTTCATTCTTTAAATATTAGTTCTAGGGTAAAACTGCTACCTGGTTATAAATTCATAATTAGAAATAGGTTTTGAAAACTCTTTAGCAACTCTATGACAATGCAGTTTTTAGTTATATAATCATTCATCACCATTAGCATGATATCAGGATTTTCCCTTTGGAAAGCTCAAAGAAATCTCAAAGAGACTAACTACATGGGGTTGACGTGCCCTTTCTGAAGTCTCCATTAGGTGTCTCATTGGGAAAATATGAACCTACTGAACAAAGTGCAGGTTTAATTTTGTTTCATTGGATTGTGAAGAGACCAAACATGAATTAATTAGTGTTAACTACAACATGCTTCACTAATATCCTGCCAACACAAAGATATTCTACAGAGCCAAGATGAGAGACATGTTCAGGATGATAAGAGAGAAATGTAAGTGGGTTGTTGCAATTATTGTTACAATTATTGCTGAAAAAAATTCTAATTGAAAGGGATTTTGCATTTGGTGGGGTAATAAGTCCATTAAGATCTTGGGCTAGACATTTAATTTAGTTTTAATGGCATAATTTTATGTTAATTGCTGCAAATTAATTATTAAAGATATTTATTATGATTGTTCATACAGGCAACATCTTAAAATGATAAATAGGGACTTTTGAAGGGTAACCCAGGCACCTAGCTCCTCAATGGGTCGAAATGATAGCGAAATGAGCAGAACCCTCGGGCAGGGTAAGTGAGCATTTCCATGGTGAGGGAGAAGAGATGCCATTTGTAAGGTGTCGCCTTTGGGTTATAGCTCTGGTCGGTTTCAACATTTGGAAGGTTGTTCTCACTCTGTGTATGGCAACATAAATCACACTAATGTTAGCAAATTAGTGGTAACATTTTGTCCCTCGGGGTTCCTAGAGAGCAAATCACACAGTGGAGCAAGGACACAATGCAAACTACCTGCAGTGCTAAACAATGTATACTTACATGTGTGCACATAAAAAGAAATCACACATTGCAGTGCTTTCTAATGATTATTCTATACCTCATCACTATACCCAACAAAGTAAGGTAATTCAGTTCTTCCTCCTAGCAAGAGCTCTCTGCGAGGCTTCTAGCAGCCGCTCAAAGGTGGCAGTATCTTCAATGGCAGAGAGAGTTACGTTCCCCACACATACACACACTATAATACAAAGCCTATAAATATTTCCTGGCTGTTTCAGTGTCTGCCTAACACATGCTTGACTCTTTGGGAAAAGTGAAGATTTCTCCGATTTGGTCCTTACTCCGGAGTTTCCAATGATAAATTTAGGGACACTTAAATTCACTTTTATAAGAAAATAATTATATGTTAAATGTTTCTTTGATGTGAGGTGACAGTCGCCATTGACTTGGGCAGTTTGGGAAGCTGTCGATGGAGAATCTAAGGTATAGAAATTGAATTGGCAGAGAGGGAAGAGAGTGGGAGGAGACTTCAACAGGTTAATGACAGTGAATAGAAACACATGGTCACAGGAGGGGAGTAACAGATAATAAGATCAGATGGGTTGGGTTCACAAGTTGGGTTATTTGGTGACAGGCAGAAGGGGACCAATTACGATGAGAGGTATGCATGCTATGATATTTTAGAAAGACTGTCTAATGTCTTAGCCAGATGCACAGCCACTCCCTTGAACTGAAGCTTTAGTAAAGGCTGGCCACTGCCAAGACAGTCCCGGGATCTCAGAGTGTAAAATTTCCAAGAGTTTCCCCCTAGGCTTAGGAGTGAGTTTCCAAAACTGTTTTCCCTGAAAGAGGATAGACTAGAAATTTCCAAACTGCTGCAAAGTAAAGAGACTTTTTATGAAGAATTAGCTGCAAACCTGTGCTGTTTATATCTCATTAGAGAGAGAACGTGAAAAGATCTGGGTTAATGCTGCTTGGATAGGGCACAGAACTTCTAGCATACCAGACCACCACCGGGGCTGTCCCTTCACAAGCCAAACATAAACACTGAACTCCTTAAAGCTCTCATTTGGACAATGACCGTTTCCACAAAACCATGTATGCCTGTGGAGGTTATGAAGGAAAAAGTGTTTAGTACTAAGATTCTAACAATTCTAAATGATGAGATGGCTGCCTTAGAAAAAGAAAACTATATCTCCACAGTGGTGGACACACTGAAATCTTTAGAGAATGCAAAAATAATTTCTTTCTTTACTTTGAAATTATGAAAAGCACAATTAAATGTTTATAGACATTCTTAATTTAGGAGAAAGTTAAAATGTGTTCAAAATTCATTTTGATAATATTTCACTTATTTTTACTTTGTTGGAAGTAAACAACTGGTTTTTGGCTTTTGCTTCCCCCCTCCCCCACCCCAGGAAACTGGCAGTAGACCAGTATTAGACACTGGATATCATATCACCTCTGTCACTTAAAGCTGTGATAAATTTCAAGATTGTTTCTCTGACCCAGGACACCCTCTTTCCTCAACTGATCATATGTGAGAAAATATATATGTATTTTACTTTTTAATAAATGACTATTTATATTCCTTATTATGTTTTTAAAAGTGATGATGGAGCCTGTTACTATTCTACAATCTCAAAAAGTGAATTAA
The DNA here is from genome assembly GCA_004026545.1 of Mormoops blainvillei. NCBI lineage: Eukaryota > Metazoa > Chordata > Mammalia > Chiroptera > Mormoopidae > Mormoops > Mormoops blainvillei. Next base: position 58,282 of record PVJD01001203.1, read on the forward strand.
TTGGCTATTTACCCCTGAAACTACCCATTCGTTTTGGGCCCCAAAGATATCCATTCCTTGCGTGGTTAGTTCTTAGTAAAAACATCTCATTTCTGCTCTTCTTGTAACTGGCTCTTTCACCACTTGCACCACGGTTAGAATCAGCACCCCTGTGTGATCTGCAAGCAGGTTACACATTGCTTCCACACAAAGAGTAGGCAGGTGTCTGCCTAGAACCAACTCATTTCATTACCTACGATTTCCCTTATTAAAGGGAGCAAAGGGTTTTCCTATCCTCTCTGCGTGCAAAGAATAAACTGGCAGGGTCAGGAGAGAGATATGAATCCCCAGAATTGCCAGGTGATGGACAGACAGGGACACAGTTCTCACCTCACCTGCTGGCCCCCTTCATTGTGGCTGTGGCCTTCCCTTGGCTGTCTGCAGTCACAGAGGATCAGAAGCTGAAATTAGCTTTCGCGTGTAATGTCTGTGCCCTGTTTACAGCATTTCATTCACCATGACAAATGGCACCTGGGTGGGCTCACTGTATTATGAAACCATTCCTGGTGGGCTTCATCATTACAGGCTTTGACCAAAAGTGCAACTCTGAATATGTATCTGTCAACTCTGAATATGTATCTGTCAGGATACACTTCTCCAGAGATGCTGAAAATTTAGCTCTACATTAGGAATGTGCTAGAAATGGAATTATAAGGTAAATTTGTAAAGTGCTTTTTATGATGCTAAAAGGGACAAAACTGAGTCACAAATTAGGTAGGTTGAAAGAATACCTCAGTTGATTTCCAGGTTTCTGACCTTCACTAATAGAAGGATCACAGAATACAACCAAGATATGAAAAGATGAAGACGGAATAATATTAACCAATTATTTACTGTCAGTCTACTCTGTAAGCCAGTTGGTCTTCAAACACTGAATAATTTCATGAATCATTTGCTTAAAGTTGTTGGTATATAGTTTTTTTTTAATCTTCATCCTCTGAAATTATGAAATTCAATATTTTTTGATCCATGAAAACTCAATTTCATCAGACCTAATCTAAAACTAAAACTAAGGACTAAACGTCAGTGCCACCTGAAGTGATGTGATGTGTAGGTGGCTCTGATCCAGCTCAGATGAAGAGCTCTGACTGAGAGGTCTTGGTCACGGGTTTCTGTGGACAAGACAAACAATGACATGAAGGCACTTGAGGGGCTTGCAGAAGAGACCAAGCATTTTCAATCTGCTCACAGCCAAAGGCGCAGAACAGCACTAGTGGTTTCCAAAAGCAATTAGAAAAATGTAACGCAATCCACCTTTAAGTTTGGTGTTTGCTTGTTAATTTACTGTACTGTCTTCAATACACATTTCTCTTTCTTCAAAATTTCAACTTTCCATCTTAAAACTTCTCATCTCAAACTTTCAGATTTCTAAAGGAGAAGTGAATTAGGAGGCACCCACTTCTAATGCAATTTTTTAAAGAAACAAACATCGTCGAAATAAATACCAAAAAGTCTGTTAAACTTTTCTTTTGCTCATTGTTTTCATCCCTGCTCCCCCTGTGCTTTCTCTCAGTCTCCCTCTCACTCTCCTAGATCAAGATATTTGCTTTCTGTACAGAATAAACAAACTAAAATCCTCGTAGTCTGATATCTGTCTTGACATTCTATAGAAAAAACAGGCTATAAATCATGGAGCTGAGTTATCTCAAGGTGAGCAAGAGGAAAGGAAAAGATTTATAGGATGATAGATCATTGTCACTGATTTCTGTCCAGGGGGCAGAGAATCATATGGTTCACATGAAACACCCAGTAAGGGAGCTGCCTGGATAAAGCTAATCTTTAGATGACATTTTCGGAGCTAAAACTAAGAACCCTGAGGCAAACCAGCATCCTTAGCCTCTGTTGTCTAACTAAAATCTCTCTCTAGACTTGTGACTCTCTGATTCACATTCTGTCCTCTTTACTTTACTCAAACTCAGCTCCTCTTGGGGTACCCACATGCAATGCCCCTCAACTGTCCTCCCATTGATTATATCCCATTTCTTCTCACCATATTCTTCTGTCAAGGCTGGGCTTCATAAGCATCCCCTCCAGGCAATAATCCCAGGGTAACTCTATGCTATAAAAAATTTTCCAATCAAGAATAGTTTGAGATCTTATGTATAAAACCACACCTTTCTAAGTATAACTATTTGCCCACTACTCTTTTTGCTTTATTCTAGCTCATTCATTCAGCAGTCATTAGACCAAAGACATGAACATGCGTACAAGCCCTGTGTTGACCTCGGATGATTGTACGGTCTATTAAAGGAGATATGCATGCTCCCAATCTCAGGGAATTCTGAGTAAATCGACAATATCTATCCACCAAGATAAGTTGTAGCTGAAGATACGGACAGGATGCTATGGGAGATGGGAGCACAGAATAGATGTATAGATTTGAGACTGGGGAGACAAGAGAGGCTCCTTGGAGGATACGGGGTCTGAGCTAAGGTTATGAGGGATCTGGATGGGAGACATGGTAGGGAATTGCAGAAGACTTGAAACAGCCTGAGATGTTGAAGGAATTTTAAGGATTTTGGAGTGGTTTACGCAGAGAATGCATGCAATCAATGATGGGAAATATGCCAGCGAAAATCTCAACCAGAAGGTCTCCAATTCTGATAGATATCAAAATCACCCAGGGAATTTACTAAGGGATAGATTCCTGGCTACATCCAGAAAATCTGATCAATGGGGCTCAGTAGTCTACCTTTTTAATAAGCTCTTTCAAAGCATTGTTCTGGCTCATGAAGAATCTTCAATGCTGAGCAAAGATATTTGAAAAGGATCTTGAAAGATTCAGGGAGACACTATAGGGTCTTAAGTAGAAAAAGGACAAGATCCAGTGGTTGGGAAGAAGTTGACTGATTTGGAACAGTTTAGAAGGCAGTTTCAGTGACTCACTTATTATATTTATATGTGATAGAGTTTGGGTCGCAGTGTTATTTTTTAATTAATCCCTCACAGAAGTGTTTATAAAAATACAGCATGTCATGGTGATCTGGGATAGTGAAAAATAAAAATTCCTCAGCTTCATTTCTTACAAATGAAATTAGAATCCCTGGGGTAGGAGCCTATGATCTACATTTTAACAAGTTCCTTACATGAGTCTCATGTGCTTCAAATAATAAAGTATGTCCCAGGCATAAACTAGGTTGATATCTGCTAGAGAATACGTAATACACTGATTGCATCATCTCTAAAGCAACACTTTGTCAGAGAAGTGGGTTTAACATTCCCAAGAAACACTTAATTCCTATTTCCACAGCAGGTAAATAAATAAAATAAAATGGAACAAAAACCTCTTAGGCTCACACTGAAGGAATGGCAGTTTCTAAAAGTCATGTGAAAGCAACCATGTATTAAGATGTCTCTGGAAAAAAAAAAAACAAAAACAAAGCTGCCAATGCTTCTGTGAAGCTTAAGGAGATTTTCCCTAAAAGAAATCAGGTAATTCTTTTTGAATTAAAGTTAAACACTTGGCTTAGTTTTCTTTCATTTTTCCTCTGGTAAATCTCTGACTAAATTAATTAAGCTGCATTTAAACTAGCAGCAACCGGACACAGGGGGCTGTGCAGCTCGCTGGGTATCGACGGTGAAATTAGAACAAAGTTAGAATCTGCTGCTTGAGACGAGCAGGACTGCTCTCTTCTCGGACCCCTTCCCCACAGTGCCCTCCTCCACTTCAGGAACCACTGGACTGGTTGCAAACACCAGCTCTGGACACTCATTTCTGAGTCCTTCAGTTGACTTTTTTTCCTGTTGTATATAAAGTATGACAAATGCATGAACAATCACAAGGACGCGTAGCAGTTTCAGTTGATCCCATAATCCAAATCCAGCTTAAGGCAGAGCCCACAGGCCAAGGACAGCAGAGAGTCCTGCCCACAGGGGAAGCAGAGGTGGTGTGATGAGTGACTTCATGTGTCTACTTGACTGGGCTAAGGGACGACCGTAAGGTGGTGAAACACTGCTTCTGTGTGTGTCTGTCAGGTTGTTTCAGGAAGGATCCGCATTTGCATCGGTAGACTGAGTCAAGGTTACCATCACCAATGTGAGGGGCATCTTCTGCTGCTTGAGTGCCTGAATAGAGTAAAAAGGCAGAGGAAAGCCAAATTTGATGTTTTGCTTGAGTTGGGGCATCTGTCTTCTCCCACCCAGGGACAATGTTATTCCTGGTTCTTGGACCTTTGTACTCTGGGACTTAACACCAGCCGTCCTCTGGCTCTCAGGCATTTGGACTTGGACTGAACCACACTGCTAGTTTCCTTGAGTCTCTAATTCGCACACATCAGGTAGGGGGAATTCTCGGCCTGTATATGTGTATGAGCCAATTTCATTTTGATTCTGTTGGTTCTGTTCCTCTAGAGAACCTTGACAAACACCAGGCACTAAGGCAAAAGCACATGGGCTAAAGCTCATTTCTCTTCCTACTTCCTTCCTTATCTCTGTATCCTTCCCCCCTTCCTTCTTTCCTCTCTCCCTTCCCCCTTTCTCCTTGTCCTTTCTTCCTTTCCTCCTTTCTTCCTCTTTACTAACATATCAATTGAGCACCTGCTGTGCACTTGCACTGATAAATTGGTGGTGAAAAATAGAGGCATGATCTCTGCCCTCCTAGGGAATCTGCCTTCTAGTGGGGGGCACAGATCATAGGCAGTTAGAACAATTAACGAGCAAAAATGATTAAAGATTGGGACATGTGTTATAAAGTAACAAAACACAGTGCCGTCGCAGAGGATAAGAGACGGGACATTAGATTAGGTGCAGACGGTGAGGGGCACTTCTGACTTGAGACATGCAGCATGAGAAGGGGCCCAGAAAGACGGAAGAAGTGTTTTTCTGGCAGAAATGAGCAGTAGTAAAGGGTCCTGGAATGAATTTGAGTGGAACTCACTTATCTCTTGGAGACCACCTTTTCTCTTCTTTCTCAGCCCTGTTCAATAAGAAATCATTTCTGAGAGTTCTAAGTGGAAATTTCACAGGGCTCTGTAAGGGATTCTATGAAATGAAGAGGTTGCTTTCAAAGTGAATTGTTCATCTTCTGTACTTGTAAGTTTAAGACACGTGTAGTTTAAGTGCCTGAGGATCAAGGAAGCTCACACAAAAAAATAACCAGTGGAAAAGGACTTGGTGGGACCAAAGCTATTCCCTAGCCATAATTTACCTTCCAAGCTCCACATTCAGCACAATTCCTCTTGCCATTGACTACAGGAAAGAGGGCGGCAGATGACATCCATAGTAATTCTGTGGGATTTATTAAGAGTCCCTGAAGTTTGTTTGGCCTGAAGCGTAAGGCAATTTAAAGCAAAATTTGTTCCGGTTCTAGAGTGAGGGGATGGTTCCTAAATGCTAACTTGTGGCAATTTTGAGATGCCAGCTGGGCCCTGGTGGGGCAGAGACTGGTAGGACCCCTTGGCATTCTGATTTGTGCCTGTCTCTGTAATGCAAGGTGACGTGATTCAACAGCAATTAGCAGGCGTGCACAAAAGTTGTCCCTTTCCCCAGTGAGTGGTGACCGTAGAGGACCGTGTACCTCTTCAAACATGACAAACAGCACACAAGTCATTGCCTTGGTTAATCCTCATTGGGGCTGACAGGCAGTGAGTTTTGAAGAGATGCTGGGGGAGCAGAGAATGTGATTGGTCACAACAGCATCAGGGAGGACAAACCCTCCTGGTGTTTGGCCCAGATGAAATAAGCAGGCAAAATTTAAATGTATGCCTGCCCTGAAGCAGGAACCGGGAAGCTTGTATGTAAACATCCTATGCTTCTCAGGAGACTCGTCGGTCCAGGAAAATGTAAGAGGCTTGCCTCCCTGGGCTGAGTACTCTGTTGTGTAGAGATGACTTGACATGTTCAGAGAACATGGAAGCTTGTAAACCTTCTGATGTTTTACAAAATAAATAGCATTCTCACAAATAGATTAAAAAAACTTAAGTGTGACTTTGATGGGTAGCATTTTATAATTGATAACTGTGTTTATTTTAAATCATGAATCTCAGTAAATGAAAGGATAAACAGGCATCATAACAAAGGCTACTTTATCATGTCCCTTGCTGCAAAACTGACTTGCAAGTTTGCTTCTTTGCGCTCTTTGCTGACCTAAGAACTATTGCCACCCCGCTTTTCTGTAAGAGAATTCTGGGAACTCTTTAATTCAAGAACTCTATGAAACTTATCTTAAAGAAATCCTGTTTTATAGTTACATTGGTCCTCCTTGTATCTACAACCCAAACACACAAAGACAAAGAAAGATCTACAGGAGGTATGTTAATGTCCAAAAACCAGTTGCTTCATATATATATGCATACGCACTATTCAATACCTATTTTTAACTACATATTTATGTAGTATTCAATGAAAGAAATGGACAGATAAATTCTATGACCCAATGAAAAAGGAATATTTCTTTTTTACCTTTTTCATTTGTATATTTAAGAACTTGGAACTTTCATACAATGAGCATGTATATATGCATGTGTTGATGGATGGTACCAATTTATATAGATGTTTATCAGTGACATGGAGAACTCAGCAGAAATGATACCTCCGAATTCTGTAACACTCCCCCAAAATTCCAAAGAACCAACACTCAAGGTAAGAAAAATAAAAGGAATATTTATATTTAACCAAAACCAGTTTGTTTGTTTTAAAAGATACAGATTAGTCAATGACACGTCTTTCTTTGTCTCTTTAATATTTACGATAGAATGTCTATCACTTCCAACTAGGCTGAGAAATAAATAACATGTTTAACTGGAGTCTGATAGAAACAATATTTATGACCAGTTGCCTGGAGGCAGTGCAATTCTGTCACCTCCCTCAATCAGCATTTCTTAAATGTGTCTTTTGGAACATAAATTCCACAAGATATCCAGTAAAATCTTCGGTCGACCACATTTAGAAAATTGTGCATATCAAATGCCCCGCTAGAGATGCAGAATACACACAGCACACAAAGACCTCTAAGAATGCATGCAGTAAACAAAACCCTTCAATTAACTAACCTAGAATTTTGCAAACCTTTTTGGCAAAGAACCCTTTTTACGCAAATTCCTGAGCCATATACTCAGAGAAAGAACCCCGCACCAGCTACTTCAAGTGTATCTCCAAAGCCTTCTCCCCCCATCCAGGTTGTGTTGCCCAACCTTCTGTTACGCAAAAGAATGGCACTTGCCCGAAAAAAATCTTTCTCGATGCTTCCGTCTCTTTAGATCTATCAGTGCACCCTGCAACACATTATTTTTATCCATGAAGACATTATTGTGAGTTAAAAATGAAGAGTCGCTAAATTTTGGTTATCATTATGAATCAGCACAATACCGGCTTCCCTTCATCCTGTGCAAGATAATTCTCAAAACGACCCCACGGTGTGACTGTTGTTGTTGCCAGTTACAGTCACGTGCTGCATTAACAGCGCTTCGGTCAACAAGGGACAGAATATTTCTAACACTAGTAACTTTGTAGCTGTCAGTCCTAGCCCAAAGCATTACAGTTTTCCCACAGGTAGTAATGCTATCGGCTAGAAATGCCTAGGGCACTCACCTGGACCCCGGGTGCACTTCCCACAAAAGTAGACCCCTTGTAAACCAGTATACGACCGGACGAACCCTTGTGGTTCTTATTACGGTCGCAAGATGCCCTTCGGCAACAACCTTTGGGAAACTTTGAAGAAAAAAAGAGTTTAATACTTACAGGCCCTGGAGCACACAAGGCATGCTGGCTGGCGGGCGGCACACGGAGGTTGTGATTATAGACGGGGAGCGGGCAGGTGCAGCGAGGCCTGGGGTTCTGCTTTTATTGGGGCTGAGGGTTTCCCAGGTTCACTCATTATGGGTGAGTGGTCATTTAAAGTGCAGGAAGAGAACAAAGCAAATAGCCCAAAAGATCAGTAATCAAATCAACCAAGATCTCTAAAACAAAGGGGCTGTTTAGCCAATAGAAGCTGGTGAGGTGTTTATTGGAGACGGCCTTCCCTGAATCTGATGCCTCTTTAAAATGGACGCCCAGGCAATCAAAGCTTAAACAAGAAGAAAAACCACCTGTCAGGATTTAAGCTAAGTTACTCACGTGTTTGTGGTGCTGCTGGTGCAAACCTACTGAGCTGCTCATCATATAAAAGCCTGGTACATACAATGACAGTAGTAGGTCATGGCATATAGGCTTGGAGAAGTGCACCCTGTGATGCTGGCACAATGGAGAAAGCTCGAAATAACACAGACAGTGCATTTCAGAACTTGACCTCCTCAAACCCAAGCCACTTGACCCCTTAGCTCTCCCTTATGAACTCCATGTCTAAGATATAACCCAGGAAGGACAGTTCTTAATGTTTTGTCTAGCAGAAAGAATTAGACTCCTAAGTGCCTTTCGTTGTTGTTTTAATATTTTGATCACGGTGTGTTATGAGCATCCTTCCCTCTTCCCATCAGTGCCCAAAGTGGGTCCTGGAAGGTGTGTAGTCCTTCAAGGCATATATATGGTGGACCAACCTTATGTTGGCACCATCTGACATTTTTGTTCTTATTTTCCCTTTGCCTCATTGTGCCTCATTTTGTTTCTCATTAGCTTTAATTCATTTCTTCTTTTACTGTACCGTGCATATGCTCTAGAACTACAAGGTGGCAAGATAGAAGCGTATCGTGTCTCTAGCATTTCCTATACATCGCATAGCTGCCCCAGCCCTTTTTTTTCCATCACCATAAAATACCATTATGAAAATAAACCTGAATGGAGTTCCAGTAATAAACATACTTTCTTTACTCCAGAGCTTTAACCCTAGCCAGTCAATTAGTGTACAGTGCATCAGAGGGGAGGAAATTTGTCAAGAGCTCAATTTGTCATCCATAGATACATAGAAGGTATTTAATGTGAGTTGCATTTCCAAAATTCATTCCACTTAGCAGGGTTCAGGAAGGACCTAGGCACTGCAACCTAAAGACTGCAATGAGAGTGAGTAACGTGGCAGCCACTTCCCATTTATGTGAACGTCTTTCTCCAGAGGGCACTTTGAGTTGTCCCATTTACTGCTCCTCATTACGCTTGCTCAGTTGCAGTGGCGAGCGTCGCAACCTGAGCAGCCATTAGCAGCAGCTCCCCAGAGCACATCCCTTAAACACAGTTTAAATCCTGCTCATACAAGTCCAGTTTGTCCTGAGTGGGGAAAAGCCTCGAGCTCAAAGAAGGCTGATCAGGTGAGGCGGGGGTCTGACTCAGCTGGGTAGCAGTATCTAGGATGACCACACGGCCCATCTCTTTCAGTCACCATGATAACTGAACCAAAGATCAGACTTAGAGAGCTAATATTTAACCCACTGCTTTAAAGCCACAACATAACATATTTTGGGTTGAAAACAAAGTTTCATTGTAACAAATTTAACAGTAAAGATATACAAAAAGAAGAAAATATTAGCCTACAAACAGTCCTCTGCACCATGGGAACATGAGTGGAATTATTTCCAGACTTGAATTCATACACACTCATACACACACACACACACACACATACTCCATGCATGTACATATGTTTGTTTATAGGTAAACATGTTTGTAGTTTCACGAATCAGGCCAAGGAGTCAGGATTCCAAACTTCCACTTAATTACCAGGTAGACCATATTACTATTTACCATTATCTGCTTCCTCTTCTTACAGGACGACTTTTACTCTCCTGCTACCTTGAATTCAGACTTGACTTGCCAAGCCAATAACATGCAAAGAAATTGATGTGAGATTCTCCTGTGTGAAAATGTTAAGAACCAATGCATGATTCACCATGCTCTCTTTTTCCCTTTTCCATGACAACTACACTGTCAGCCTATACTTCAAAGTGATGACAATGACAACTGCTATAGCAGAGGGCCCAGCTGACTTTATGTGGACATGTCATGTGAGTTGGAAATAAGCCAACCTCTGTTGTTTAAAACCATTAAGGTTTGGGGAGTGTTTGTTATTACAGCATAATCTAGCCTGTCCCGACTGTCACATTACATTAACAGAAACCAGTTGCAATCAGCCTCAAGTGCCGATGACAAAGCTATAATAGTTATCACTTCTTAAGAAGATCAGGCTAAAGAGCAACAAGCAACAACACGAAAAATGATACTCAATGTTTCTTTGGATGGCTCTCTTAGAAAACCCTGGTTTTATGGTAATTTCTTGGTTTTTGCTTCATCTGTGACATACATTCAGGAGAAGTGAAGGTGGTTTTTTCTTGTCAGTACAGCAATATCTTGTCACCCCTCGATATAAGGTATCCAAAATCTTTAACCATATAAGATGTGGCATTTGTATTCTTATAAGGAAGGATAATTGAAATGATTAGTCTACCTTCCACATTTCCCCTCCTCTACTCAATAACAAAAGAAAAATTGACTTTGTCTCTCTGGGGACAGGATGGGCAGAAGTTAAGAACTGCTTGCCAATTCAATCTGATACTGTGTTATATTTATGGAACTTCTTGTTTATGAAGATACAAACATTCAAGTTCATTCCAGATTGGTTTATCTTGACTTACATTTCTGTGTTTCCCATTTTCTACTGTTCTACAATGCTGTTACTGGGTACCGTGTTATGCAAAAATTTAAGAGGTTCTTCGAGTTTTCACATAATGAAACCCTCTTTTATGGAATTTAAAGTTTGATAGTTTTATAGTAGATTTGTAATAAAATTTGAATGTAATCCTTAACAAGTAGTTATATAAGTAAAAGTAATCCTGCATAGACTAATTATGTCAACCACCACCTGAAATCAGTGAAAGCTGTCGTAACAAGAATAACAATAATACATTATTGTGCAATAACACACATCAAAAAGCTGTAATAACAATAATACATTAATATAATGTGTTATAATACCTTGGACTTACTGATAAACCATTACGTGCTGGTGAGGGAGACCAGATGATGCTTTAGTAACCAAAGGTGACATAGTTAGCTCAGACTTTGATCATATATCTGTGTGATCTAGGCCTTTCATTCTATTTTAGACTGACCCTCAGATATCCAAAGCATATTTAAATAACTTACAAATAAAAGAGATGTCATTTTATTGGTTTCAGAAATCTTGCAGATTCTATACGCATGATAGTCTCTAACAAATACTTCATGAGATAGAAGGGAAGAAGCTGACTATTTCATTCATTTAATCTATCAGTCAGTCAGCAAGTTGTCACTTCTAAAAACACTTATTGAATATCTACTATATGCTAGAGAGGCTATGCCAGGCCCTGCAGGTAAAATGGTGAGCAACAAGAGATAATACCTCTGCCCTTGTAGAACTTAAAGTCTCGTGAAACAGAACTACATATAAATAAATGAATGGATCAACATATAAATAAATACATACCACTTACAATAATTGTTGTAAAGGGGGTAAGGACATGGGGTGGACAGATGGTGGCAGAGGCACACTTTAGAAAGGAAAATCAACAAAACCCCTCTGAAGAGATGACATATGAATGGAGAGTTGAAGGCTGAAGAGCTAGCCATGAGGAGGTGAGGTAAACCTGAAGGGGAAGCAGCAAGGCCTCGAGGCAGGAGGAAGCCTTAAATGAGAATGAACCAGGGTAAGTGAGTCTGAAAGGTCACCTGGACCACATCGTGTGGGAACTCGTAGGTTGGCAGGTCAAGTGTGACAGTCATTCTGAGGGCCATGGGAAGACATTGGCGTTTTATGTCAATGCTATTTTAGTGTTTCTCAAATTGAGAGGACAAGGGCCAGCAACATTGGAAAAAACATTTAATGTTGGACATAAGTGTGGGAGAGCTAATTATGCCCAAATAATTAAACTAGAAAATATATGCCAGATGTCTAGGACATAGCTTAGTATTTTGAAAATGCTTGGTATAAACAAGTTGTTTTCCTCCTTTCCCTCACCCACTTCTAACAAAGCAAATGTGTTCAAGTTGGTTGTTGGGTGCTCCCACTGAGGCCTGTGCTCCCCACCTCAGCCCTCTAATGTCCTTCAACTGGAGAGCCTTCAAAATAGCCCAACGCCCCAGAACGCCATTCCCCGATTCCTTTGCTATTCCAGTTTGCAAATAATTTGAGCCCCGGTGTTTGCATGCATCTGGGCTATGTCAGTAATCTTCCTTACAAAATAAAACTGTGTTAAATATTAAACAGTTGTAAAGAAAAATATTTATAGAGAGTCATCCCCCTTAGCATAACTATTTACACCTCTCTATGTACACATTAAATTTCACTTTGTTATAATCAGTGTTTACATAACATTGTATGGCATTTTTATTTACGTATTTTGTAGGCATTTTTCATGCCTTTTTAAGTTCGATATTTATCATTTTTATGGTTGTATAGTACTAACAGGTTCATGTATCATAGTTTAATTATTTTTTATTTAAGAAATAAATATATTATCTACACATTTTCCAAACTGGTTCCTAGACCCTTCTCGATATATTTCATGGTTATTTCATGTTTTGGAGCACCTGTGACCTTTTAAAATTAAAATGAAAATTAAAGGAAAATGATCTCCTAAAATGATGATATATTCCTGACATTCAAAGCGGCTTCTCTCCATGATTTATTTTTTATTTTTTTACAAACTGTGTGTAACTTACTCCATTGGTTGTTCTAATTTTATTCCTATACACCTCTACTGTGACTTTGTTCTTCTCATTAATCTTGGCTCTTTCCTTGGTTCTAGTTTCATTGCACTGAAGGCCTAGGGTACCTAATAAAGTCAGTTGTATGTCTCATGGTTTTATAGTTCGAATCTTCCTCTGCAGCTTGAGGCTTTCTTAGACTTCTTCCTTGTGAAAAGCAAACTTTTTTCTTTCAATAAAATTAGGGTGGCCTTGCACCTTAAAGAGAATGTGGAAAATATGGAAAAACTTATATGTGAACCTCTACCACTTACCTACACTAGCTTTAATTTGTTAGTATAGCTGTTTCCTTACTCTATGCATATCTTTTACCCAGTTGTAATCATACTGCATTGGTCATTTTATATCACTTTCCCACTTATCATGACTTAATATGCATTTTCTATACTATTATAATTTTTCATGGCCAACATTTTCAATGGCTACATAAATTTGTTTCGATTGAAGACATAGTGGTTTTGTTAACTATTTCCCTATTTTATATTGCCTAAACATGTGTAGCATTCTTGTAAAAATTCAGTGGGTTATCAAGAAGCCGAGAACCTCCTTCCAGAGCCTTATAGCTGTGTCTCTATTGTTTCACAAATTGATGCTGTTTTTCAGGTGTTTGCATCTTGTCTATTACACTGCATTTTTACCTCCTCCTGGAGATTGCTTTTCTCTCATTCCCTTTCTGCCTTCCTACACAACTTGGAATTACCTATGACAGGCATTTGATTTGATTTTCCCCTTGTTACAAAGCACCTTATAATCTGTCAGGAAAGCTCATGCCTTACATTGCTTACCCTGTAAGCTGAAGTTGAGCGAGGCATCGATGATTGTCAAACACGTGATAAGCAGTGAAAAAATGAGCCCTGAGGACGTTAATTCAGAAAGAGTGGGAGAGAGACAGAGTGTGGAGAGGGGGAGAGAGAGAGAGACGACAGGTATACCTCTACTGGGAGAGAGAGAAAGAGTGATGACAAGGGGAAATAAAAGGGCAGCTTTGGTTTCTGGAAGAAACATTCTGCAGTGAGAAATGCCTAGGAATGAAACTGACTTCCATGATGGATTATTACACATTGATAAGGGAGGCCTGGAAAATGGCATCGGTTAAACACCACTATCCATTCAGTGCACTAATGAGACAGCTCTCAGAATTCACTTGGATAAAGAGGGCTATCAATATTGGAGAAGTCCAGAGGTACTGTGGTGGATTAGAGCAGGATGAATGTTTGCTAAGGGCATGGGGATTTTTCATGCTGTTCCTCACTTTCCTGTACACTACTGTCAAAACTCGACAATGCCCAGAAGTCTCAAATCCAACCTCATGCTTGCAATAACTGTATGATAATTGCATTGTACTAAATGCGGAAAACAACTGTGGATCATTCATTCTGGTCAGCCTTGGAAGCGAACTTGACATTCTGGTGATACAGGTTTCACAAGGCCCTTCGAGTCATACCATTTTATAGCTCAAGCAGATGTCCAAAGACCATGCTGTATTTGAATGGAAATGTTTTTCATGTTGCTCCTTTGTGTTGATAAAAAATAGGCATTCATTTATTGTTCATTTATTCAGTCATTCATATATATCCTACGCCACATTCCACTAAGAATTTGAAGTAGTTACTAGACTACTAGAAAAGCCTACAAGATGAAAAAATATCAGCTTATCAATAGTGAAATTGTACGCACTATGATCAGGCGATATTATTAGGTCATGGCCAGAATATTCTCTGTGCTAATTTAAAATAGATCCTGTTACATGTGATATAATTAACACTTTCTTTAAGGGACAATGTGCATATGTCTAGCTAATCATGTAACAACTGAAAACTTAGTAATAAATTTAAATACTTCCAACTGCACATTGTCAATTAGAAGTATGATTTACTCTTTGTTCCCCCATCAAACCCTATTAATAGGTAAGAAAGTAAATAAAAATGAATTGTAAACATGTAAAAGGAGCAGACCAGGAGAAGGAATTACAAGAAGTTTTTAGAATGTGGAAAGCACATGAAGGGATTAGTTTTGCTAAGAAATCAAAATCCCAAATGTGTGTGCAAGTCAATTAGAACTCCAGAACTCAGGTGCCCATACCACAGAAGAAAACGGTAAAGCAGTGGAAGAAATAAAAAGGGGAGAAAGTGGTAGAAAAGTCAGTACCTGGTCCATTTTCTAGTCCACCCAGTCAGGCAACAATGCTTTCTTCACCCCAATATGAAGTTTATTAGTTGGTGGTTGGTGGGGGGAGTTTAAGGGGTGGAGGGATTGAGCAAAAAAGAAACAGGGCTCATGGACAGGGGTGATTGCTAGGGAGGGGGGGTTATTAGGGGACTAAATGGTAATGGGAAAAATATAATAAAGATTATATATTTTTAAAAATAAATAAATAAAAGGCAAGAAAAAAAAAAGAAATATAAGCCAAAGAGGTTCCATTCCAGGGGACCCTAGGCATGATACTTAGTGGGAGAGAGATGCCGTGATAAAAGTAAAGAAGTTAAGTTGACATTGCCCTAGCCACCACCCACAAAATCCGCCCCCAAGAATGCTGGCCCTGACTCTCCTGTCTAACAAGTGCTACCTGCACAAATCGTGGGCCTGGCCTCGGCTGAACACAAAGCTTGTTCCTTATTTTCAAAATGGAATACATAAGAGAAAAAGACTCAGAGATACAACCATTTGTAATTCCCACAGCTTAATTGCCAAGACTCTAACCAATCACTGAATGATTTTCATCCATACACCAGACCTTCCAATCAGGTATTTAGTGTTTGACCTGTAACATAAATTTTAGAAACCACAGATAAAAATAAATTCCTAAAATATCCTAGAAAACAAAGTCACACACAAAAGAACAAATATTAGAATGATTTAGGATTTTTCAATAGCAATACTACAGGTTGAATGAAAATGAAACAATGCTTTCAAAACTCTAAGGGAAAATTTATTTTTGACATATGATGTCATACCCAGCCAAATTACCAATCAGGTGTGAGGGTAACAAATTACCTTTTCCAGATATTCAAGGTCTCGAGATTTCCTCACATGTGTCATTCTCAGAAAACTACTTGAAGTTGTACATTTCCAAAATGAAGAAACAGACCAAGAGAGACAAAGGCACTTCATTCAGGGAACATTGGAACAGCCACAAAAAGAATGAAGAAAAGTCCCAAGAGGTTAATGGTACAGCTCAGAATGCAGCCAGCCCAGAGCAGAAGTGGAGGGTGGAGGGCCCAGGATGGAGGACTGTTTCAAGGGAAAAAATAAATAGATATTAGCTCAGTTGCTATATAAAAAGATACTCTAAAGGACACTTCCTCTGTGGAGTTTGGGAAGCAAATGAGTATATATTGAAAACTAAACACCTTTTTAAATAAAGACAATTATTAACTCCAATATAAAAGGTGAGAGCAGAAAGAAAATGTAATCAACAGTCCTCTACTATTGAATACTACCCATCTAGTCATATACAGCCATGTTTCACTTACCAATGGAGATATGTTCAGGGAAATGTGTCATTGGGTGATTTTGTCATTGTGCACTTACACAAATTAAGGTTATTATACCTTAGGCTACCACACACCCAAGCTATTTTAGCCTGTTGCTCCTACACTATAAACCTGTAAGCATGTTACTGTACTGAATTTTGTAGCTAATTGGAACACAGTGGTGTCTGTATATACAAATATACCCAAACTTAGAAAATAGGCAATAAAATATGATATAGAAGACAAAAAATACACCATGATAGGGCACTTTCCGTGAATGGAGCTTGCAGGACTGGACGTTGCTGTGAGTGAGCCAGTGAGTGCCTGGTGAGGAAATGGGAAGGCCTAGGACACGCCGCTCACTACCAGAGACTCCGTGGACACTGTCCTGCAAGCCTTCCCCTAGCCTCCGCCTGACAGGGTCAGAAATAGAGCATTGAAGCCTTTGGTGCTGCTCCACGAACAGGGGTGTGGGCTGGACTGGTTACAACCGTGGAGGAGAAGCTGGCTGGGTAAGGCGTATGTCACCATAATCGTGACTGTCAGGAGGAAGTAGCAGGCAGCCTGAGGCAGCCTGAGGAAAAAAAAGATGAAGAGACAAAGAAACACAGGGATTGTCATGGTGATGTGGTCTTGGCTGTTGCATGTTGGACCAGTGGTCAGATTAAGGATCTTGGTGTTATTAGTTTTAACAAAGAAGATGTTTAAAACATGGACAGAGTGTAGAATTGAGGACTCAGTATTTTAACTTTGGAAACGTGATTCTTATTCCATTGACCCTGTCTGGCACAATGAGCTTTCTCTGGCATTGCATTGATGGAAGAAATAAAACCTACCTATGCTTTATATCATTGGAACCTAAAAATATTTTCAAAGTACAGGGACAGACCAGCCTCACACCACCACAGAAAGCTTTTACTAAAGTGACAGTGACACTTAATGCTTGTTAAAGTGGCTGCTGTGGACATCTGTCCGTGTGCAGGTGCCCTCTGAACGTGTAGAGATGGGGACACCGGCTCTTCTGTGCTGAAACAGGCCAGTGGCTGACTGACTCGGGGGTCTAGTCTGTGCACTCAAATTTGAGGTTCTGTGAGCACAAGGGAACCTGTTACCAAGCCCCCCAGACATTGTTCTTGTCGGAGAAAAAAAATCCCCCTGAGCCACATACCCTTCCACTTCTGACAGCACCTTCAGTTCCATTTTAATCGTACGGGACCACCGTCATATATGTGGTCCATCGTTGACAGAAATGTTGTAATGGGGCATGACCGTGATGTAACAAGTGAGCACAAGTTTAGTCAGTGTTAAGAGCGCTAAATCCTTATTTATCCCACTCGGAAGTGAAGAGGGATGCTCAAAAGTACTCATCAGCAGTTGCTAATAGTATTGATACTATCATAATCAGTGTAATTAGTTACTAATACTACAGATACTAACAACTACAAATATGGAAGCCAGGCCAAATTTTATTTATAAAGATGAATATGTATGTATGTGTATATGTATATGTATATTATTGGTAGTAATTGACTCTGAGGAGCAAGACAGGAAACTGGAATGGGGGGAGGGAGAGAGAAAGTGCTTTTGTGGAAGCTTTAGAGTACTATTTTATTTTAATTATTATGCTCTACTTTCATAAACAATCTTTTGAAAATAAGTTTTTAAAAGGGGGGAAAAACAGTAGATACTTTTATGTCCTGAAGATTAAGACATTTAGATGGAAGGATGGAAAAAAAGAGACATTTATATTGGCCACAGTATCCTTGGCATTTCTGTATGTTTGAATTTTTTCCATAATTAAATCCTTAAGGGTCACAGTGAAGGTAGATTCTACAGAAATTGCTGGCTGCTGGATCAGTGGTTTTGAGAAAAAGGAATAAACATGTCCCTCATTCAGAGGACAGAAGCTGTGCTGTTTGAAGAAACAAACTTGTGAAAAAGAACTCGAGTGATAAATTTGTTAGTCCTTTTTCCAAAGATTTCTTACCATCAATAGTTTCGAGTTTTTTCCACTTGACCTAAGATGCATTCCTTAAACTCTATAGCTCAAATCTCTCAATTCTTAAAATAATAGGCCCTCTCTGATCAATGCCTCCACAGAGATTCCCTCTCCATCTCCTCTCTCTCTCCCCCTCTCTCTCTTTCTCTCTCTCGTCCATAGATGTTTCTGAGACTTAGAGGCAATTCTCCATGGGAACAAGTATCCCTTTTCTCTCACAAAGAATGCACTATGATTTGGCGGAGCTGTGCTTTGGCTCCAACAGCAGGCATAGATGGTTAAGGTACACTGGCTTCCTCCATCATGATTAAGACCTTGGGTTTGAATTCAGGCTGTCAGGTTTCAAATGCTGGCCCCACTGCTTACTGTTTCCCCCTCGGTCTTACTTAATCCCCCTAGTCCTTAGTTGCCTCATCCTAGAGTTCAGAAAATACTAGTCCTACCCTCATAGGGTTACCATGACCATTGAAGATGATGGTCATAAAGGACCAAGTACAGTGCCCAGCACATTTCAGTTCTCCACAAATGTTCATTATTATTAAAATAATTAAAATAAAATGAAATTATTTTGCATGAAGAAATTTAATATTAAATTATAGCAGACAGGGTGATTTTAAGGCCTTTTAAAAACATCTAGCATAGAATAACAGACATTCAAAATACTTTTGAATAGATGTGTATAACTCATTTTGTAATTTTTCCCTATAGAGTTGAGTGTCAATTTCCTCTTTAAAAAGTGGAAGCATACCAAATATATTCAAAGTTGCTTTCTGGCATTTTATTAGTTAGTATGAATAAATAAAATGTTGGGGCTTATTTTTAAGTTCAGGCTTTCCTTAATATAAAAGGCGTATCTAGAACATTGTCAACCACTAAATTTTTTAGAGCAATGATATATTATCTAGTAGTTTTTACTGAAAATATATTGCTTTTGCTTAAACCTAGAAAAAAATACCTATCCTGATGAGATGCTACAATCTTTCTGATGAAACTCCCAATGAGATTTTTCACGGGTCTTACCAGTAGGTGGTATATTTTCACACAAGCTCGCCCACTGAAATGTCACTTGTTTCTAAATAAATTCCTGTTCTACAATTTGAAAAATAATATGTCCATCTATCATTCTTTTGAGACCTGGGGAGAAAGATGCAAAAGTCAGTAAGATCCATCCCTGGCAGCCTTGATTTAGAACATATTGCAATAATCAGATTTGACACTGTTAACTATTTATCTGGCTCAACCTTAATTCTTATGTACTCACAAATGAAAATCTGGTAAGGCAGATATATTATGTGTAGACTCCCTAATGTTTCAGGGCTTCAGCAAAGCTTCCTTTCAAACTATGTCAGCTTCTACCTGTGCCCTAACTCTACCTTGGAACAATATTTTTCACAGGCTTTCAACTTTGTCTTATTACTGTTATGCATGAGCAAGTCGGGAGTTAAAAGGATTTAAACTCACCTGTATGTCTGTGTGTTTGTGTGTATTTATGTTTACATTTTTCTGTCAAAATATATCTATTAAAATCCCAATGGTGGATCTTTTTTAAAAATTATGACTCATACAATGTCATGGTTGATATGCTACTCTTGATTTTTATGTATGAAAAAAGAAGTTCCCAACCAAATTAATTCATAGCAATGGTTCACAAACTTTTATGCATGTTACAGCAAACTAGCTAATTTTAGAAATTCTATGTTGACAATTCAGCCCATTCCAATGAACTCTCTGAAAATGGAAACTAGTTACCCACATTTTCTGACATCCCTTCCCAAATCGATTCCCATGTAGAACAAAGTTTGGGACCAATAACTCAAACCAGCTGCTTGCACGGCATGGTCTGTAGGTTCACTCTACAGGTATGATCTGGAAGCTTGTCGTATACACAAGAGTCCTGGGTCCCTTCCTAGACCCACTGATTCAGAATGCAGTTTAAATCAGAGCTTCCCAAATTGTGACGTGCCCTATAATACCCTAGGGGTTCTTGTCTAAATGCAGATGTACATTCAGTCATTTGGCCATAGCGCCTGAGACTCTGCATCTCTGACAGGCTCTCAGCACGCCCGTGCTACTGGCCCACAGACTGCTCTTGAAGGAGGAGCCAGCTGTCACGGGAGGTCGTCTTCTTCGGAGCGTAATCGTCACATTCTCCAACATCACAAGGACGATAGTGGCCACAGCTTTTAGGCAACCTAAGTATCAGATAACAGGCTCCGAGCTTTTTTAACAA
This sequence comes from Mormoops blainvillei, assembly GCA_004026545.1. Taxonomy (NCBI): domain Eukaryota; kingdom Metazoa; phylum Chordata; class Mammalia; order Chiroptera; family Mormoopidae; genus Mormoops; species Mormoops blainvillei. The sequence goes on from PVJD01001203.1 coordinate 78,626, forward strand.
GCTCTGGAGGAAAAATTATGATAACTTATATTTAAAAAATAAACTGAGGTTCAGTGAGGTAAAAAATGTGGCTCGAAGCTGCTCCGTTTCCGCTATTATCAAGAGCTCTCAGACTTCAGAGCGATTCTGAATCCCCCAATGTGCTCATTAGATATACACATTGTAAAATATTCTGTTTCAGTGTGGTTGAGGAGAGGGGACTTGGAAGTCTATTATCACCCCAAGAAATAGTCTGTGCCCCTTCCTAAGTTTCAAATAATGTCATCAAGCAAGAGGCAAAAGGACTGTAAAGTGATTCTCAATGGATATGCCAAACTAACCCAGAAGAATTTCTACTTAGCAACACTTTACAAGTGTTGGGAGTGTGCAGTTAACTGTTTGTGCCTATAGTAACAAGACATGCTATTGCAATGAATTTTTCAAGGGATGAGCTTCTTTGGTTTCTTTTTTTCTTTGTAAGATTTTATTTATTTATTTTTAGGGAGAGGGGAAGAGAGGTAGAAAGTAAGGGAGAGAAACATCAGTGTTTGGTTGCCTCTCATGTTCCCCCCATGGGGAACCTAGCCCAGGCCTGTGCCCCAACTGGGAATCGAATCAGCAACCCTTTGGATCACAGGCTGGCACTCAATCCACCGAGCCACACCAGACCGGGCTTCTTTGGTTTCTAATAAATGGGAAGACACCATCATTGTGCTTACATTGCACAGTGACATTCAAAAGAAGCTTAACACACAGCACATCCATGAAAGCCGCTTTTAGAGGAGACAGGTATAAACCCATAAGGGAGTTCAATAATAACGCAAGGTGGCATATGGTAGATGCCAAATGAGCAATAGAGGTAGTGCTCATAATGATAGTAGCTACCACTTATTGAAGGACTATTATGCAGCAGATGTTTTATATAAATTGCCTCATTCAATCACTACAATCCATGTAAGGTTATAATTAATATTCCTATTTCACAGGTAAGGGAGCTCAAGGAGTTATATGATTTTTCCCAAGGACTCACCGATATTATATGCCAAACTAGGATGCCAACCCCAGGTCAGTGTGACTCCAGATGCAATTTGATTTCTAGAAAGCCTTATTGTCTCTCCTACAACCTGCTACCTCCTCTGTATTCTTGGGGGTCAGTGAAGGAAAACACATAGCAACAGAGAAAACTTCATGGGGAAATTTTACATGAGCTTTTTTTTTCATAAAAAACTCCTGGGATTTAGATAAGCAGAGAAATTGAAACATGAAAAGAGAAGGATCCAGGAGCAATATCAGGAAGCAAGGTGGTATTCAAGTTTGATAAGGATGGCTGGTTTGTGGAAGAAGTGAGGGGTGAATAAACTAAGATCATTATGAAGGACCTTAAAAATCAGTCTCAGGGACATTGGCCAAAAGACAGTGTGGGCTCACAGAAGTTTTCAGGAGAGGGAGAGGAATAATGGCCATGGAATTTTCATAAAATAAATTAAAAGGTGATGAATGGTTTGTAGGATAGAGAGAAAGGAATGTGTGAAGTCTCTAATAAGCCACACTGAGGCTTTGAGGGAATAGTAGGACTATCACATTTGTGGGACAGAAGCTTTCTTTATGGAAAATGAAAATACAAAGCAGTAATGTCTTGAAAGTTCCAAATCATAGAGCACTACCAGGATTTGAAATTTTTTTTAGCCAGTGGAAAGCTGTTCTGATCAGTCCTAGTTAGAGAGAGGAAACAGTAAGACCTCCTAGAAAATAGGAAAGTTTGAGGTGGTAGCCATGGAAATGGGAAAGAAAGTATAAATAATAGGAACCAAGAACCTGTAGGAGACCAACTGGTGAGGGGTAACCAATTGGAACATTGGCATTCAGAGAAAATTCTGAATGACTCAAAGATGGTAATGCCTGGAAGATGGTAAGTTGATCATCTTTTACCTATACTTCAAATCTAGATTTTGAATTTATAGTATAAAGGTAACTCAATACCAAGTAGGATGTATTTTCCTTTCAAAAAAAAATCCATGATAATAATAATAGTTTATACTTGTACATTTTCTTGGGTTTTTTTAATGTTTTATTGTCTTTTTAAAATGCTTCTTATATAAGTCCCCCATTGAAATCTCACTTACCCTTGAAGGAGCCAGAGTAGAAATTATTACCCACATTTTACATGTCAGGAAAGTGAGGCAGAGAGAGATTCGGGCACTTTCTTGAGGTCACTCAGTGTGTAAGTGGCCAGAACTCACCCCGCATGTTGTGTCTCCAAGCCCAAGAAGAGCCTCTCTAGAGCGAAGGCAGCTGCTCCTAGGCAGGGGGAGTCAGGGCTGGCGGGCGCGCGCATGGGGGCTTCCGTAGCAATGTGTCATTCCTTCAATTAGTCCATAAAACAGAAGACAATCCAATAAAAGCAGGTAATGACTTTGCACTTTAGTTGTCATTAGGCTTAAATTACAGAAGTACTTCTCATCAGTTTCCAGGAAAGTGCAAGAGTAGGAGAAATGGAGGCGTGGGTTTTTTTCTCTTTTCTTTTTGAAGGGCAAGTTATGTGTATCTGAATGTGAAATCACTTTGCATAAATTACTGACCCCTTCATTATTGAGCTCCGAAGGTATTCATCTGCCTGATTAAAAGAAGCTTACTCCAAGAGGGGGCTCTTGGGGTTAACAGCTCTCAGATATTGATAAGGACCTATCTATGCAACTCAGGCATGGAGGTCAGTTGTTGTTCAACACCTGAATTTTATTTAAAGTTTCTTAGACTCCAGCTGGGCAGGGAGTGTTGAACCTTAAGACCACATATGCCTGCTTACATCCAACACTGCTTTCTGGAAAAAATTTTTTTAAAAAATTAGAGACCTGGAATCACAAGTCTACACTTGCCCATCAATTGCTTACACCTGGACGAGTCATTGAATCATTGTGCCTCAGTTTTTTACCAGTCAACCCAAAATAAAAATCATTAATTTCTAAATTTATTTACTGTTTACTTTCATAAAATTAATGACCTTCCTATATACTAAATGTTAAGGTTACTGCTGAGGAACATCCTGGAATAACACAAGTTGTAGCCCAAAAGCAGCTTAGAAATTATCAGAAGAAATTAGTATTGAGCAAAAATTATGAAATTATATTAAAATCACTAAGACCTCAATGTTTTAGTGAGACTTCCTAGAGTGAGGGGATTTTTAAAAACAAGACACATTCTAAATGCAAGAAATTTTAAGGCCGGAGGAAGAAAGCTAAAATTGACTGAGCAACTACTACTGACTAGGTGGTATGCTAGGGTCTTTATATGCATTTTCAAATTTAATCCCCTTTCAAACCACACATTACTTGTTGCTATATATGTTTTCCCATAAAGCAACAAAGGCTCAGGGAAGTTAATTAACTCGACTAATTTATCATACTATGGTGCTTAAGAACCCAAATTCTGGAGTTAATTTACATGGGTTCAAATATCAGTTCTGTCTCTTACTATTTGTGAATTTGGGAAGTTATTTTACTTTCCTGTATCTTAGTTTTAGCATCCATAAAATAAGAATAATAATATTGCCCATCTCATAATGTCAATGGGATAATTAAATGAGCTTATTTTGCCTAGCAAACTGTTAACTATTGTAATATTCTTAATATTCGGTGATTGGATAGTCAGTTTCTTGTGTCAGCTTGGCTAAGCTATGATGTCCATTTGTTTGATCGAACATCACACTAGATGTTGGCATGGAGGTATTTTTTAGATATGATTAACATTTAAATCAGCAAACTTTGAGTAAAACGGATTACTCTCCATCACGTGAGTGGGCCTCATTTGGTCACACGAAGGCCTTGAGAGGAACGACTGTGGTTTCCTAGCAAGAAGCAATTCAGCCTCAAGGCTGCAACATAGAAATCTGGCCTGAGTTCCCAGCCTGCCTGTCCAGTTCCGCGGAATTCAGACTCAAGCCCAACATCAGCTCTTCCCTGAATTTCCAGTCTGCTGGCTTGCCCCGTGGATTTTGGAATTGCCAGCCCTGACAATAGGAACTATCCTACTGGTTCTGTTTTTTTGAAGAACCTAACTAATGCAGGTTATAAAGATAATGTGAACTGAAATCTGATTGCAAAGTTAGTTCCTGGCCTCAGAGTTTCAATGGGCTTTCCTGCAGTTATTCAAAGCTCTTTAATTTGCACTGTCCTCCTTTACCCATTGGTTTAAAAACAAATGAAAGATTTCGATGAGATTTTACTGTAACAGACAGTGGCAGTCAATCCAAAGCAACCTACTATAGGTCTTGTCTCTTCCCAGTCCAGAACTTTCCTTCCCTGGGGGCTTTGACACAGCGAAGGGGGGCACATCTCACAAGTCACTTTTCTTTCATAATAAAGAAAAAAGGTTAAATGAGATCCTAGACTTTCATTAGTTTTTGCGCTGCCCTAATTTCGTTTTCTCCTTTGCTTTCACGCCAGCTGCAGACTTTAATTAAACTGTGGCAAGTCTCCCAAACTTGGCGGGCTTTCCAGAGAAAACAAGGGCATCTCCTCCCAGGGCAGATCTCTCCCTGAGGCTTCCAGCTTGCATTTCTTTTTTCCAACTGTCTGGATTAGTGGCTGGAAAACTTGCACGTCCTCAGATCATGTTTTCTCACTCTCTTTCACTTAGTGGATTTCACTAGAAGTTCCCAGGCTATGTCTTACTGCCGTGATTAATTCAAAGTAATATTTCATTGCTGCAATTATGGTAAATTACTACACTGGCTTATCATGTTGATTCTTTATTTTAAAGCATCATTCATTGCCACAGGGAAAAAACCCATCATATCTGTATTTATGGATTAAATTAATGCATCCCTTTATTAAAGATAGTGATCAAATGAAAAGTGAAAAGAAAACACAATCCCTATTAGGCTGTAGACAATGACAAATACACTGGGGACCATCTCAAAATGCTCCCAAAACTCAGTGGCTATGTACACTGAGTTCTGTTTTCTATACCCATTTTGTTATTATCAAATTGAGAAATCAAACAGCTAAAACTCACAGGTAGGCTCAGCATGGCTTATGTGATGATATTATTTAAAGAGACTAATATGTATTTTTTTTCATTTAAAAGATCATTTTCCTCTTCAGAGAGTCTTCTGCAAACTGCACCACTGAACTCTTTCTACTTTGAAATAATATGAAATAGTTAATAGAAAAATTACAGAAAATGGGGATATAAAGATACTATCAACCTAATAAATAAGGAGGCTCAGTGATTGGGCCAGTGACAAAAGGGAAAAATGAGAAGCAAAGTCTGGGGAGAAAAAACACACATCTTCTGCTGAGGAGTGATAACACAGGAGACAGAGAAAAAAGATACTGGGAAAAAGCTGAAGAAAAGGTTTCCAACACAAAAGAGGTGAGATCAGAAGGTCCATGAGAGTAAGCAATACCAGAGAGGAAGCTAAGACTAATCTCTTTCTAAAACCGAACAAGCGTTCACCTATATTAAAGGGCATTCTTTACCAAAAAATAATCTCAAGTGATTAGACATCAACCTATTTATCTTCATTCACCACTGGACCTATGTAATTCAACAAATATTTGTTGAGAATCTATCCTGTGTCTGGCCCCCACTGGGATGTAGCTGTGAGCAAGAACATGGTGACGACCTGCGTGACGCTTACAGTTTAATTATAAACAGACACCTTAAATGCAATAAATACTCATGAAATAGCTGATTATAGCTGGGCTTGTTAGAAGTTCTATAAAGAAAAAACCCCCCACAGGATATTATGAGAGCACATCGCAGGATGGGGGTTGTTTTAGCTACTCAGGAAGCTTAAAGGAAACCTCCCCGAGGAAGTGGTATCTTCAAATCTAAAAAACAGTGAGGCTTTGCACAGGCTCTTCCCTCTGCCTGGAGCTCCTTCCTCCCCTTAACCTGGCCCAGGACCTAAGGCTGGGAAAGCCTGATACTCAGGGTAAAACGCAGGGTGCGTAGAGGACACCGAGAGAGGAGAGACTCAGCGTGGTGTAAGAGGGGTCAGGTGGGCTTCGGGAAGAGAATGCCAGGGGTCTACAGGCCACAGGAAGAGTTGGGACCTTCTCTCCAGAGTGATGTAAATCAATGTAAATATTTCAAGCAGACTGGGTTTGCACTTATTTAATTATTTATTTATAAAGATTTTATTTCTTTTTAGAGAGAGGGTAAGGGAGGGAGAAAAAGAGGGAGAGAAACATCGATGTGAGAGAGAAATATCATTCAGTTGCTTCTCGCACACACCCGGACAGAGAACAGAACCCGCAAACCCACACCCCTGGCATGTGCCCTGACCTAGAATTGAACTGCTGACCTTTTGCTTTGTGAGATGATGCCCAACCAGCCAATGGAGCCACACCAGTCAGGGTGGGGTTTGCATTTTATAAAGATGCCTTTTGAGAAGGGGACACCGGTAGGAGAGCAGGTTTACGGGTAATTTGAAGATGGTCTCAGCAGCTAGTTTGTGTTGAGAGCCTAACGTGTGCCAGGCATTGCCTGTTGTGTAGATTAATGCACGTTCCTGTTGCCTCAACTCTGTGTGGCAGGGACGGAGGGCCTGTGTCGTGGGCGTGCTGAAAAGGGCCTCACGCTCAACCCAGTCACTAAGTGCCTGGCACTTGGAAAGTCCTCGCATTGAAGGTTTTTAGGCTCTAGGGTGTCTCTCTTGAATTTTTTTTTTTTTGAATGAGGAAAGTATTTTATTTGCTTGAATGCTGCCCTGAGAAAAGCAGCTAGCCTGCAGACGACCCAGGAGGGCAACGGCCACTGCGGGCACTCCAGGTGAGTCTGCCCCACACACTCACACAACTGAGGCTGCCCTAGGTTGAGCACTGTTGAAACTCTCAGAATTTGATCATCGACTGTGTTTTGCAAGCAGGGCTCAGTGGGACAATGGAACATGCACCGGGCTCAGATCCTCAGCTCACACAGTCCCGCCACCCCATCTTTCGCCGTGCTCGGGTAGGTTACCCGCTGTCTGCTCCTAGCTCTCTGGCACCCCAGGCCTCACCGCACCTCCCCCTCTCCCCCTCTGCCTGGTGACCACTGCCACTCTTTTCCTGGACAGTGGCCAAGTCACTCTCCCATCATCCTTGGCCCCCGGCAGGGGCGTCCCCTTCACAAAGTGTGGGATGAAGCTCAAGCACATGGTGGCTGCTGTCCCTACGCACTGTGTGGGGCTGGACAACAACACAGGGTGTTCAGTGAGTGACATGTCAGGGACAAGCCTCTCATGTATGCCAGTCCAGGCACTGTGCACATCCTGGTACAGAGGATAAAAACCTTTGGAGGTCGCCATCCGCCACGGAGTATGGCAGCAGGCCCGGGGAAGGGGAGACTGACTGGGGCGTGGGGCCTTGTTCCGGCAGCTGGCTCACTGGCTGCTACCGTCCGGCGCACAGTGGGATCCCTGGGCACCTGTGAGTGTCTGCACGAATATTTCTATCCCTGAGGGCGCATGATATTTAATAGCAAAAGCAAAATCAAAACAAAAGAACAACGACAAAAATATGACAATTCAAGAGGCAGACTGAAAAAGAAAGAAAAAAATTTTGTATTAATACCTTAATGGCTTTATCCTGTTTTTTGAGCAAGAGGGTCTCACATTTCATATTGTACTAAGTTCCACAAATTATGTATTTAGCCCTCATCTCATTTTACACATATGAAAATTAAATTCTGCGTGGCTAGATGCGTGATACTGGACAAGTTGTTTAAACTCTCAGATTCCATGATCTTAACCACCACACACAAATCCCTTTTTGAGAAATGACACAGTTTTGGGTATATTTATTTAAGGTGTTATTGAGACATGTAAGTGGAGATGTTAGGTATATGTTATATATGTATTTATATACATATTATATACATACAGACAAGTATATATACATTTTATGTATATATTTGTGTATCTATGTACATGCATAGATACATATGCAAATATATGCATACACAAGGGCATATATACATATTTATATATATTTGTATATGTGCATATGTATATGTATGCATATATATACACAAGGGGGTGGGAAAAAGTATGTTTACAGTTGTATGTTAAACAGAGTTTATTCTTTTATTATTATTTATTAATTATTTTTTAAATTTTTATTTTATTTTCCCCATTTATTCCCCTCTGCCCTGTACCCTCATTCCTACCAGCATCCCCTCCCCCCTTAGTTCATGTCCATGGGTCGTACATATAAGTTTTTTGGCTTCTCCCTTTCCTACACTATTCTTAACCTCCCCCTGCCTATTTTGTACCTGCCACTTATGCTCCTTATTCCCTGTACGTTTTCTCCCTTTCTCCCCCCACCCCTCCCTGCTGTAACCCTCCATGTGGTCTCCATTTCTGTGATTCTGTTCCTGTTCTGTTTGCTTAGTTTATTTCTGTTTTTAGGTTCAGTTGTTGATAGTTGTGAGTTTGTTGTCATTTTACAGTTCATAGTTTTAATCATCTTCTTTTTCTTAGATTAGTCCCTCTAACACTTCATATAATAAGGGCTTGGTGATGATGAACTCATTTAACTTTACCTTATCCAGGAAGTACTTTACCTTCTCTTCCATTCTAAATGATACCTTGCTGGATAGAGTAATCTCGGATGAAGGTCCTTGCCTTTCATGACTTCGAATACGTCTTTCCAGCCCCTTCTTGCCTGTAAGGTTTCTTTTGAGAAATCAGCTAACAGTCTTATGGGAACTCCTCTGTAGATAACTGTCTCCTTTTTTCTTGCTGCTTTTAAGATTCTCTCCTTATCTTTAATCTTGAGTAATGTAATGATGATGTGCCTTGGTGTGTGCTTCCTTGGGTCCAGCTTCTTTGGGACTGGACTCTCTGAGCTTCCTGGGCTTCCTGAAAGTCTATTTCCTTTGCCAGATTGGGGAAGTTCTCCATTATTTTCTCAAATAAGTTTTCAATGTCTTGTTCTTCCTCTTCTCCCTCTGGTACCCCTATGATGCAGATGTTGGAACATTTAAAGTTGTCCCAGAGGTTCGTAAGCCTCTCTTCATTTTTTTGAATTCTTGTTCTTCATTCCATTCTGGTTGATTATTTATTTCTTCCTTTTGCTCTAAATCATAGATTTCACTCCTGGTTTTCTTCCCTTCACTGTTGGTTCCGTGTGTATTTTTCTTTATTTCACTTTACATAGCCTTCACTTTTTCCTCTATTTTGTGACCATACTCAATCAATTCTGTGAGCATCCAGACTACCAGTGTGTTGAACTCTGCATCAGATGGGTTGGCTAGCTCTTCATGGCTTAGTTCTATTTTTGGAGCTTTGATCTGTTCTTTCGTTTGGGCCATATTTTTTTTCTTTCTGGCCCACATGTTATGTTGTAGGGGGTGGAGCCTTAGGTATTGCCAGGGTGGGGCAAACCACGTGCTGCTTTGCGGTGCTGTATGTGGGGGAGGGGTCTGAGAAGAAACAATGCAGCTTAGTCAGCTCTTGTACTTTCAGTCATTTCTCCCGCTACCCATAAGCAAATTGTGCCCTTTTGGTGCTGGTTCCTGAGTAGGTGGGTTTGTGTACATCCGAGGACCCTGAGAGCTCCTCCAGCGAACTCTTCTGTGAGGCTGGGAGTTTCTCCCACTGCTGCAACCCCCACAGATTTTTACAGCCAGAGGTTTGGAGGTTTTCTTTTCCTACGCTGGAGCCCTCGGTAGTGCAGTCTGTCTCACTCCCCTGTTGTTCCTCCCGGTTTATCCGCATGCAAATGTGGGACCATCAGCTGCCATCTTGCCCACCTGGTCCTGCAGCCACCCCCTTGCTGCGTCCCCTCCGCCCCTCCTGCCCTCTGGATGAATGCTTCTTCTTTAACTCCTTGGTTGCTGGACTTCCATTAAGTTTGATTTTCTGGCATTTCTGGTTGTTTTTGTTTTTAAATTTGTTGTTGTCCTTCTTTTGGTTATGCAAGGAGGCAAAGTGTATCTACCTATGCCTCCTATTTATTAATTATTGTATTCTTTTCCATATGAACTTTTGTCCATCCCTATATCTTAAAACTTTTCTGTGAGACATAATTTAGATTTCCATTTTCATTTATTTATCTGCCTATAGGTCATAAATTCAGAAAAGGGGCATAGATGAAGTTATAAATCTAAATTATATCTCAAAGAAACTTTCTGGGAGCCAATTCACATGCCAAGAAATTTGATGTTCTTTTTAATGGGAATGACCACATCAATAATGAACATGTTGAGCATTTATTATGTGACTGACCTAAATCTAAGACCCTCACATGCACTATTTCAGTTTATCTTGCATCCTTCAGATCAATGGTTACCTCCACTGGACAGATGAAAGATCAGGTCCCAGAGAGTTAAATTACTTGTTTGAGGTAACACAGCTTCATCTGCAGAAACAAGATTTAATGCAAGTCTAGGTGACTTCTGGGCCCCTGCTCTTAACCACCCTGAGCTCTGGTTCTGATCAGTCTGGCCTATCCTTCTACACAGTTGGCAAGACCAAAGCAAGAGAGTCCAGGAATTTTTCCAGAGGTTTTACAGGGTAATAATCACACAAATAACCTGTTTGCTTCTTAATGCAAAGCTCTTTGCTTTATAAATGATAACTTCACCAAACTCTACTTAGCCATTGACCTCAGCTTTATCTGACAGTGTTTCTGTTTACAGGGGTTAACAACCCACTGGTCAGCTTGCACAGCTCACAGGTAGGTGAGATGAAGCCCCTCTTCACCAGCTCACCTTGGGAGGAATGAAGGCAATTGTCAACAGGCCAATGTGTGGTGTGGCTCAGCCAGTGCTCCGAGCCAGGGCAGGTCGCCTGGTGAGTGGTACAGCCAGGCCCTACCCTGGCCCGGAAATTGTTTGCTTTCCCTCTCACTCTGAATGAATGTGATGTAACATTCTTCCAAGGGTCATGCCAAGGCTCCCTACTGCACTGACAAGGAGCCTTGCACTTCTATACCCTCATATTGATCGTCCCTCTGTGCGACCAGGGAAGCAAGCAAGAATAAACAAAAAACAAGCAAATATACAAAACAAATACAAAGGTACACACCATTAGTGCGTCTCAACCTATAATAACTTTTCAAATGGCGTCATGGATATACCAGCTCAACTGGTAATAATCATTCATTCACTCATTCATTCATTATAAAAATATATACTTATCGCCTTTCTATTTACTAAGTAACAGACCCTGTTCTGGGTCTTGGGGATTACACTAGAGAACAATATAGATAATGTAAGGCTTTCTCGGGTCTTGCGGTAGAGTTCGGAGGTGACATGATAATTAAATACCATGCAATATGTCTAATGGTGATAAATACTGTGGAGAAAAGCAAGCAGGTGAGTGCAAAATGGAATGCAGGGAGCGAGGCCAGGTGCTATCTTAATAGGGGGTCAGGGAACAACTGCCTCTCTGATATTGTTTGAGCAGAAGCCTGAAAGCAGAAAGGGCTAAGCTGCAGACTTCCCTGAGAGGAGAAACTTCCCTGAGGCATCCCAGTGAGTGCAAAAGCCCTGAGGCAGAAGCGCTCTCCTCTTGTGCAAGGAGGGTGAGGAGGCCTCCGTGACCGGAGCAGAGCGAACAGGAGGCTGGGGAGGAATGAGGCCAGAGAAGTGATGGTAGGGAAAAAGGGGGGATCGCCTAAGAGTTTGTAGGTCAAAGCTAGGACATTGCCTTGAACGCTGAGGTGAGAAACTCCCAGAAGAATCTAAACAGAGCAGTCAGATGATATGCCATTTAACAGACTCAGGTTGCTATACCGGGAGGAGACTGGGAGAGGCGGGGATGGGGTGCAGGCAGAACCAGGGCATTCTGTAAACACGTGATGCTGGTGGTCCTCGCGAGGGCGAGGGAGGCTTGGCCCAGAGCTGTGGTGATGAAGGGGGTGAAAAGGAGTCAGTTCTGGATGATGTCGGTGGCAGTGCCAATAGGGTTTGGTTACGGACTGGCGGGGAGGAGCAGGAGAAAAACGATGATTCTGAGGAGCTGGGCTCTCGGTCATCAACCGCGGTGATGAGAAATGGAATATCACAGCTCAGTTTGGGAGGTGTTAGGTTTGAGGTGCCGGTTAGATATCAAAGAGGAGATGTTGAGTAAACAAGTCTATATACAGTCAGTGGCTTAGGAAAGAGATCCTGGCAGGAAATAAAAATGTACCATCTTTGGTACATTGGTGGTATTGAAAGCTGCATCACCGAATAAGATCACATATAGTGAAATGCACTTAGAAGAAAATAAGATATTTAGAAGAAAAGAAAACATAAGATTTGAACAACATACAATAGATGCAATGTTCGTTTAAGAAATCACGCAATATCTCTGTAAGGCAGGCGGTGTTTCCCCTTTTACAAATGGGAAACACAGGAAGGTTAAGTAACTTGATTAAATTAATTCAAGGAGGAAATGACAAAGTGGGTCTCAAATCCAGGACGCCAGGTTTCAAACCCCTCTCCTTTGGTATAACTGCCTCCATCACTGTGTGCTCTGTGCTTGTCTCTTGCCGAGATCTGAAGTGCTCTCAGGCCCTGTCCTCCTCGGCGCAAAGCAGGGAAGAGAGGCTGCTGAAGGATAATGACCATTGTCTTAACATCCTCAGCCCTTTTCACTGGCAGAACCTTCTTCATAGTGAGCCTCCTGCCTTGCAAAGTATCCAGGAGGGACCTCAAGAAAGAAGAAAAGGAGGCCACTGGAACTGACTGATTTTGTTGTAGAAAAGAAAAAGCCAAACAAACCCAAAAAAGGGATCATAGAGTTTTATGCACATCCCAGACCTGAATGTTCCCTAAATTTACAGGTGATGCTAGAAGGATGGGCTTGCCCTAGAGGCCCCTGTGAGCAAGCGGATGTGGGAAACGGATCCGTGCCCCCAGGGGCTGGGCCCATGTGCAGTAGGGCAGCCTCCGGCCCCTCCCTCCTGCTCCCTCTGCTGCCTAACCTAACCCGGAGAGCCTTCAGGGACTTCAGGGCTTGCTTAATTTTAACTCTCTCTCTTGCTTTCCCAGTTTTTTGCAGTGTTCACAGCTGTTAATTAATATAGACCTCTCTCTCCCTGAACAGCCGCTGGCGTCTTTAGTGAAGTTATGGATTTTCTTTCTCAGTTGCTCTGGAGTCACCCCGAGGCTATTAATTTGGGCTATTAACCGTGGGTGATTTCAAAATCCATAGTGATAATGCTGAGGCTGGGCTGTGCTGTCTGCCTGCTACAGAGGCTGTAAGTAAACAAGTGATATCTTCCTCCGGTATTTCTGCTGCAGTTGAGCTTTGGGGGAGCGACGCTAGATCAGGCCACTGTTCTCGGAATCCCGTTCTGCTGATGACTAGGAGACAACAGCTGTCTTTCATAATGGTAGAAATAATAATAATAATGACAATTGTAAGTTAATGTAATACATTAATAATATTTATGGCTAATAATGTTAATTAGCATTGATTAATAATTTATCATTAAGATAATTTTAATAATCACAATGACACCTGTTTCTATGGTAGTTCATTTATTGATTATCTACTCCTTGCAAGGCATTGTGCTAAGCAATATTTTTTTAATTGAATCCTCACACATTCCCTAGGAGACTTTGTTAATATCGCCATTTTACAGATGAGAAATCTGAAGTTAAAAAGTTGATGCAATCTGCCCCATCACATAGTAAATGATGACGGTGCAAACCCCCATCTGTCTGAGCCCCAAGCCAGCCCTCTCGGTTTTAAATATATTAGTCCTACCGACTAGATGTTTCCCTCCATGTGAGGGCACTTCTTAATATACAGATTATCACACTCCACTCTAGATCCATTCAGTCAGAACTTCTGCGGCAGACCCCAAAATCTACAGTAGTAATAAATTGTCCAAACAATACTCACAATGGCCCCGTCTGGTAACCTCTGTGCTGCCAGTGGTGGCTTCAACCACCACCTTTTACAAATGTGGGCTCTCAAACCAGGCCCCTTGGCTATGAATCCCCCTTATTTGCTGTGTAACATTTTGACCAAGTTACTTAATCTAAACTGTACCCTACTTTCATTTTTAAAGGAAAATAATAACAATAATTAATACTTTAAGGGGTTATTGTTCAACACCCTTGTTTTGAACACTTACTATGTGTCAGGCTGAGTGTGGTCAGGATAAAGTGAATGGACACTTCATGGTTTTCTGACAGTGCCAGGCACAGAGTGAGTACTTGTTATCATCAATGCAATAGTCATTGGGGAATCAGAGACCACAGCAGCCTATGGGCTCAAAGCAAATGACTTTTTATTTTTAATTCTGTAAGACAGCCCAGATTTTAAATGTAGGGAGAGTAGACACTCCCACCTTGATAGCCGAGTACCATTTACAGTTGAAAGGCCTGAGTTAGAACCTTACTCTGCCCCCATCTATCCTGTAGTGAAGTCACACAGCTCTTTGGAACTCAGTCGTAAAAGGGTTAGCAGCACCGACCATGCAGAGCTGTGCAGAGGCAACGGGCATGAGTGTGCCCATCTTGATCCTGATGGCAACTACATGTTGCATGTGAATAAATGGTAACTTTCAGAACCCTAGAAAGAGCCCCCCATATGGTAACTCTGTGCTTGCTTACCATGCAAGGGCTGCCCTCCCACCTTTAGAAGCCATCATGCAGGATTTATTGTTTGGGGTTGAGATGTTATTCCAGGTTAGAGTGTAAATAATGGTCACATCTTACACGTGAGCACCTCCCAACTGAAATAAACCAGTAACAGACACGTATTGCCAAAAGAATCAGATGTGGGCTCCACCCCACTTACTTGTCTAATGCCATAGAAGGACACCAGTGTAGAAGTATTCGTACCAGAGTGGCCACAGACACGCTTCCATGGGAGTTGCTCAATTAATAAACGTGCAGAAACTTTAAAAAGCTGAAAGTTCAATGTCCCACTTTTCTTCATTTGCTTTCCAAAATTACCATATGTATGTTTGGGTTTTTTTTTACTTATTCAAGAATCTACATTTGAATATTCATTTGCTTTTCTTTTTTCCTTTGGGTTTTGTTGTTAGGGCATGACCGGTGAGGGGGTTAGCAAACGAACCTGGAAAATCTCAAAGGAGGAGATCAAAGCTACACATAAACTCTTCCCACACTGAGGTAAGCACACTGATACGTTTCTTTCAGATATTTTCTATTGCACAATATTTGCAATGTCAACGTCTTTCTGATGTATTATGCTGCACTCTTCTTGTTCACCTAATTTTGTATCATAAGCTTCCCCTGCTTTGGAAAAATTATTTAAACCCATCGTTTTACTGACAGTCACAGTGTGGATGTGCCATACTTTACTCAAACAGTCAACTAGTGTTTTACACTTTAGATGTTTCAAGGTTTCGGTCATTGTAAAAATGGTGGCACTGAGCGTGATAATGTGGAAATCTTTGTCTCCGTGTTTCCGATTGTATTATTTGCCTAGGAACACTTCCCCAAAATAGGGTTGACAGGTCCCACTGCTATAAGGCTATCAATATCCCCAATCTACTCCCCACATTGTACCCATCTGTGCTCCTACCAGCAGACACAAGGGCCAGGCCACAAAAGCCCTCCAGGAGACCTTTCTTTGGCAAATGGTGAAAAGGTTGGAATCACGATAAAATCTGAACTAGCAAATCCAAAATTGATCCAGCTTCACCAGATATTTACTTGCTGATTATTAATCATGTACAACAAGCAATCTAATACTATCCACAGGATTTTTGGGGTAGAAAACATGAAAATCAGGCTGCGACAACCTCAATTCACATATTTAGAGGATACCCAACTGACCTGTTCTGGGGGGGATTCTATGTTAGTCCTACTCTCTCAGTCATTCACTTCTTTCACAAACATTTATCGAGTACCTATTAGGATCACCTGTTGATTCAATAAGTAATCACTGGAATGTTATGAGACAGGGTGCCAACCAGGTCTTAAGGCAATACAGGGGCAACTAAGACAAATCCCTCCTCAGGGAGCTTCCAAGGAATTGAACAAGTAATTACAAGTCTGATAAATGTTAGGCAAGATAAAGGCAGGATGTCAAATCTGGGATATGAAGAATGAGTCATAGTAAATTACCTCAAAGCCAGATGGCTGAGCATTATATGAAGAGGGGACAACATATGGAACGAACTTGACAAAGGAAGGCCCATGGTATGCTTTCATTTGAGGATTTCATTTTAAGAGAGAAATAAAAGGGTTGGGTTTGCGTTTTCAACTCCAGCTGCTGTTGAGAGAATAAAGTATAGAATGGAAAGAATAGAAACCTAGTGGTTAGTTAGCTGGTTAATAAAATCCAGGAGTGCGATGTGCGTGGTTCAGACTTCGAGAGGTGGTGGTGATGATGGGGAGAAATGGGCGATCTTAATATTAATGACCCTGGTGGCAAAACGTATTGCCATTTGCATCCCTTAATAGCTGCCCAGAAACCTTTCCTCTTGTCCTTTATCCAGTGAAAATAAAAGATTGCTAATCACCATTAATTCTGTAAAATCATTCTTCATATCTAATCTACATGACAAAGTTTCTCCTGATCTTCCCTTTTCTGGTGTCAAATAATCATATTTCCTTTCATCTTAATTCTCAGGGTTCACCATTTCAAACTCTTTAACCCGTTGTTTTAAAAAAATTATTTTCAGGGGAAGGCGGAAGAAAGGCCCAGAGGGGCACTTGTAGGGCGCGCTCCTTGGTTATGGCAGAAACGCTGCATACATTTAATAACCTATTCATGAAATGCTAGAATGCTATAGTTTATAAAGTGATATTTTTATTCCATTTGCTACAATTTGATGAAAATATGATAGGACAGGGGAAAGATGCCTGCAAATGCATTTCTACTGAGGTAGCAACACAGGAGTTTCCTCTATCGGGCAAAAGTATAAAACTCAGAATGGTTAATTCTCTGGAGCTCTATCATGCTGTCTTTGTGAGGAGGTAGGGCTAGTGAGGGTTTCTCAGATACTTTCGCTGGCTTGATCTTTAATTCTTTGCCCTGTTTCTGCTTTCAGCTCACCTCACAAAAGAGAGAAGGATTAAGGAGATACCCTTTGTGGCTTTGTCTAGCTCCTCAAAATAAAAGGGCTTTTTAAATTCACTGCATTATAAATCTGACTGTTTGTATTCATGATTTTTGCAAACACTGACTTGGCCCAAGAAGTTCTTTGTTTTCTAATTCTGCATTAGGAGAGAAATTCAGTATTAAACCCTCTAGCAAGATGTTTTTGTTAAATCAGGAGAAACAAGTGGCAGGCTGCCTTCATTCATGGTTTATCTCCTTCACAGCCAATTCCTTTCTTTTTTACCAAATTGTTGATTTTTGTATTCTTTCTCTCCTCTCAAGCAGACAGAGCTCTACCTCAAAATGACTTCACAAAGTGACTGTGCACCCCTTAATCATTGCTTTTTACCCTTCCATGATCTTCACCCAACATTTAGCTTTGTCTGTTAATTGCAGGCTTATTTTGGGAATCAAGAGAAAAAGATGCTATAAAAAAAATCAAATGTCCACTTCTGGGTATTTATCTGAAGAAAATGAAAACACTAATTCAAAAACCCCTATGATCACTGCAACATTATTTACAATAGCCAAGATATGGATGCAACCTAGGTATCCCTGGAGAGATGAATGGATGAAGAAGATATGATATACAATGAAATATACAATGAAATATTATGTAGCAATAAACAAAAATGAAACTTTGCCATTTGTGACAAATCGAGTGGGTCTAGGGGGTATTATGCTAAGTGAAATAAGTCAGGCAGAGCAAGACAAATACCATGTAGCCTCGATTATATGGGGAATCTAAAAAACAAAACAAAAACAGTCTTATGGAAACAGAGACCACAGAGGTGGTTACCAGAGGGGTGGAGGTGAGAAAATGGGTGACAAAGGTGAAGGAGAATATAGTCAATGGTACTGGGTTAAGTTTGTGTGTTGACAGATGATTACTACAATTAGTGGGGTGATCACATGATAAGGGAAAGATATTGAATCCCAGTATATTATATACCTGAAACTGTTATAAGTAATGTAATACTGTATACCAACTACACCTAACAATTCTTTCAAATAAATAAAAAAGGGAGGAATCAAAGAGAGTGGTTTCTTTTCTGCCATTTTTTTCACAACCTTGCACACCGACCCCTTACTGTAGGCTTTTCAATGCTGAGCAGTACAGGACAACGGGGCAGAAGACAAGGGGTGGCGTAATGGGGAGCACGAGCTGAGCTCCTCCAGCATTCCTGCCTTGAGAGCGTTGATGTCTGTGATAATGAGGGAGGACCAGGCTCTGCAAACCCACAGCCACTGGCGTCGCCTCCTGTGACCAGCACTAAAGCCTGAACTTGGCTTGTTCAGCCTTCTGGATGAAACTCCAGTGTTTATTTATTAGCGATTTATAAAATTGCACCCTTGACAAACTGCTGGCTGTAGGGAGCAAGCACACAGGTGTCACCAGCCAGGAAGTCATGTAGAGAACTGTATGGCAATCAACAGGCTGTGTCAGTGGGAAGTGATTTAATGGTCCCACCTCCTTCATAGCAATCAGGGCACAGCTATTTACAAAGATGGGGCCTCCTCTGAGCCCCAAGAGGAGGGAGGTCAGGTTTTCTTCTCTTAAAATTTACAAATTATCTTAGAGCAATTCTAGGTTCTTAGTCCTCCTGAGACTTGATTCTTGACAGCCAGGAGAGAAATTCTATTTCTAAGAAGTCTGGGAAAGTCTTGGCAAACCCCTTTAATATAGAGCCCCCTGTTCCTCAGCCAGGGCAGTGCAATGGGCAGGTGAACATTATTTAACCCTTTATTGAATTAGTGTCTTCTGTGTCAAGTATCAAAATTATATCTCCTTCCAGTTCCTTTCTCAAGGACTTTAAAAGGGCAGTTCCCCTGGCTTCTTCAGGGGAACCGGCCCCGATAAAGCAATTGGCTCTTTGAATGAAGGAAAATAGCAAAGCTCTTCCCAGAGGGAGGGTGATTAGGGAATAGGTGACATTTTGGAAATGTGGTCTTGCTGTGCCCTTTGTTTAAAAGACACTACACAAGAGTTGCTTGACGAGAAGTCCCCTTTGCACATATTTTTCATTATGACTGTCATCAGGGCTAAAGAAAAATGATGGACCCCTCTACTCTCTGGTTCAGCCCCCCGCTACACCCCCATACCCACACACACCTGTTCTGTTTCATTCTCCTCTTCAAACTAGAGAATGAGGAGATCAGTGATTCATTTGGAGTCAAACATATCATTAAATCAGGTCTAGACTTTCTACCTTATTGGTTTTTTTTACTTTAGGCATCTCATTGACAAATGTAATGAGTTTGGTGATTAATGAACGGTGGCTGGCTATTTTTGCTGTAACGGTTATGGATGCTTTGTTTTCTGAGCCTCAGTTTTCTCATCCATAAAAATTAGATTAAAAGTTTACCATATAGGACAAATGTAAAGAATAAATGAAACGATGCATTACGACTTTCTCTGACTCCCCCACGGCTACATGGAAAGATACTCATCCCAGATTTGCCTGGATCCCTCTGTGCCAGAGGTAGTTCCTTCTAATTTTTATCATAGTTGCCTGCATACTTGTGATCACAGTCATGAAACTAAGCTCCTTGAGAACAGGTATCTTAGTCAGTTTGGGCTACTGTTAAAAAATACCACTGACTGGATGGCTTAAAGATACAAAATTACTTCTCAACATACTACATGCCAGGAAGTCCAAGATCAAGGCATCAGCCAATCCAGTGTCCAGTGAGAGCCCACTTTCTGGTTTATGGATGGTCATCTTCTTGTTGTATCCTCACATGGCAGAAAGAAAAAGCTCTGGTCCCTTCATCTTCCTATAGAGACACTAATCCTATTCTGGGGGCTCTACCCTCAAGACCTAATCTAACCCTAATAGCTTCCCAAAGGCCTTACCTCCAAGTATCATTGGGGAGTAGGGTTTCAATACATGGATGGGGTTGGACAACAATTCAGTCTATAACAGTAGGGAAATTGGCTCTTTATTGATTGGACTCTCAGAGATTAATATAGTAACTAACAAGTACTCAAAAATATATATTGTATGGGCAAATGGATGGATGGATGGGTTAATGGTGGATGAATGGATGATGGTTTTTGGTACCTAACATAATCTGAATAAAATAACATTAATGTCCTTCCTTCTCATGTTGTCCTGAAATACTCTATCAATGTGCTCATGACAGAGGGTCTCAGACAGGGTTCAATTTCTAGTCTCTCTCTTTCCCTTTCCTGTAGCAATCAGACCTCAGATGTGTCTTTTTCCTAATGCAAAACTAATGCCATCTAGCTATCCAGGTAGGAAAAAAACCCTCACAGCCACATTAGCACTAAATTACAAATGACCAATACAGTTTAATAGTCTCCCATTTAGATATATTTACACTTTAATCAGTAACAGTGCCTTAAATGAAGGAGGGATATATAAAGATGGCTTTTTGGGACTCAGCTTGACAAGCTGCACCTTTCTATAGTATCCAGCAGTTACAACCACCACTCACCTGCTTATCCCCAAAACATTTAAGGATAAACTTAGTCATGAACCAGAACACCCATAAGAAATCTCTGTGTCTTCACTGATCAGGAAGAAACCTGTCACCATGTTGTAGCACAGCCCTACCGACTTAAAATATGAACCTATGAGATATATTTGGACTTTTGCCCATGTAAGGAGAGCTCTTCCTGTTGTTCATTTTGCACAGCCAAACACTTGTCCCTGCCCTGCCCAGGGCCAGCCCTTAAGCAGTGCCTCTTCTACAGCCATGGTTGTGGCCACTCCCAGAATCACAACACGTGGTCTGACAAGCAGAGGCCTGCTTTGAGACATAAGGGTGGTGTAATTTCAATCTAGACTTTCCTGGAAAAAGTTGGGCCTGTGCATGAGTAAAGAGGCGGCCTTTGCCATACCAGATTAGCCCCAAATCAACAAGTTTGTGCAGCCAGCTCTGCAGGAAGGCTTAGGACACAAAGACACCACCCCATGTCAGCAGACACCTCAGCAAAAGCCACGCAACAAAGGGATGTTCTTGCTCCCAGTGGTGTTGAATAAGGGAAAGAGAATTTTAAAATCTAACAGTTTTATTTTTGCAGTTAGTAGCGTCTTGCCCAAGGTCACTCATGTATTGAGGACAGAACAGTCCTTTAGAAATTGCACATAGCACTTTAAAGAAATGCCTTTTTATTACATTTGAGTATAACAAATTAATGTGGTAAGCAGCACAAAGTCATCACGTCCACTTATAGACAAGGAGATTGAGGATCAGAGTGTCTTAGTTATACAGACTTTGCTGGGGTTTCAGTTATCCCAACTTACATTGATGGTGAGGGTTTTTTTGTGCTCTTGGATTTTCTGTGGTAGGTGTTCTGTTTGTTTCAGAGTATGATTTCACCCACAAGACACCCCATCCCCTTTGTGAAGGGAGCAGAGTACATCAGCCTAAGTTATGAACTGCGTCATCAGAACCTGTCGGTCTCTTGCCCACATGCAGCTGGGTGACCTTGGGCATTCCAGGGGACGGCCCTGGGCCTTGGATGCTCCATCAGAAACATGGGGAGGAGTGCACTAGGTGGTTTCTAAGAAACTTTCCAGCTTTCTTTTAAAGAGCTTTCACAAGCGTGGCTCATACTTCTTGACATGAAAGGCCCAGGCGGCAAGATCCCATCCAGCCTGTGTGCGTCCTCTGGCTGCTCTGAGGCCCAGCTCTTTCTTTCTGCTCTCAGCACAGAGGAAACTAGTTGACCATCGACATCACAGATCCCAGTTCTGAAAGCTGTTTACCTTTGGTTTTGCCTCCAGTGCTCACCAGCATCCTGTGAAGAAGGCAGTACAGATGGCATTGGCCACCCTAACTGGTGCTCCTGGGATTGAGTGTAAGGTTCGCTAAAATCTGAGGACGTGGCATACAGGTAGTAGTTTTAGAGTGGTGTTAGTGTTCAGAACCTCGGGAGATTATTCCCACAGCCAGGGCTCCGCCTGTGTAACAGGACCACAGAGCAGAGAACCCCAATGTAGAAGGAATGGGAGTTCGGAAGGGAGGGAGCATATTTCATATTGTAATTGTTACCAGAATATGTTATAGTTTAGTATTTGTAAATAGACTTAATTTTTTTTTTATAATGCACAAAAGAAGAAATATTCTGCAAATTTTTATGGCTTCTAGGGATACATGGCACATGTCAGATCTTACCAAAGGGAGTTTTCTGTGCTTCTCAGAGGCAGATGTGGGTTTTCAAAACTGAGAAACCCAAGTGTAGCTTTGCCTCTGTGGGACCTGCCCCAATTGCTTAACCTCTACTGGCCTCAGCTTCCTCCTACTGGAAATGAAAACTTGTGCTCCAGCCTTGCAGAACAGAGCATGGGTGGGGATAAAGGGGGTCCAGGGTGAAGTGCCAGGCAGGGGCAGCCACTGCTCACTGTTTGTCTCTCCTCCCATCCTAATTCACCATCCACCACTCTCGCCCTGCCTTCGCACTCTCCCATGGACAAAACAGCCTCTTTGCTACCCCCGCCCCCTCTCCTCTAGGCCGGGCATCTGCTTCTGACGGCTGCCCTAACAGAGAAGGCAGGGATCATTATTGCCTGTATTACTTCATCCCAAAAGGCAGGCACCATAGATGCCAGCCACTGAGCCCTGACCTTGCTCTCTTAGCCCGATCTTGTTTCCCAGGTTGGGCTGAGAACAGCACACGCCTCATCTCAGAGATTTTTGACCTTTTCCCAATGTCTGTTGGTTGCCTCTGTCCTTTCTAAAAGCTTCATATTGATGTTTGGCCCTAATAGGGAAACGTAAACAAGAGATAGATAAAGGTTAACAATACCCAATCAATGCTGCAGAGAGAGGCTGCCCAGGGAGGGAGGTATTAAAAGGCCAAATGTAAGAAGACTTCTATTGACAATTTAATTGCATTCGTTCTTTCTCCCTTGTGTGTTGAAATAATAACAGGGCTGCTTGATATCCTTTTTTCACTTTGGCGACACTTTTTTTTTGCCTTTTTAATAGGTAACAAGAAAAACTGACATGACAATATAGAATCATTTTCTTCTTTTTTAAAACTAATTATTTCCCAAAAACACACTCATAGGTTGCCTGTTTTCACGGTATTCTAAGTTATTCCCCCAGCTCTTGAAATGTGCTCCTCCATCTTTCATCTCTTCTTTACCTTCTGTTAAACTTGATCCACACAGGGAAGCCCAGTTCCTCTCCTGGTCTTCCTAGGAAGCATTTCCTGAAGCCACAACCTAGAAGTGATGCCCTTTCATCTGTCACAGCTTCTTTGGTGACTGCTCTCTCAGGCCAAGACTAATACCAAAACTCAGAATGTGTGCAAGGCAGATGGCTTTTAACAGCTGTTGGACAGTGAGAAAAGTGAGGCTCAAAGAGATTACATGCATTTCCCGGGGTCATAGGAAATGTCACAAGATTTGGAGTTAACTTCTATTGTATTTTTCTACCATCTTATGTACTTCATTTAGTTTCTTATACAGACAGCATAAGATGAACCAGTCATTAGCTCATACATTGTTATACCTAAAATACAAAAAAGAAAAAGGAATGAATGAAGAAAGGGAGGGAGGAAAGGAGGGAGGAAGGAAGGAGGAAGGAAAGAAGGAAGGAAGGAAGGAAGAAAGGAAGGAAGGAAGGAAGGAAGGAAGTCCCACCATGATGATGAATGAAACACTCATTGGCAGAATCCAATGAATGAAGACCAAACCTCTCTAATCGATTCCAGTGTTACTCGTTTTATAATACTTTATTTGCCCCGCCCCTTTTTCTACACATCTGCCTCTCTATTGCCCAGCTTATAGCCTACTAAGAGTAAATAAATATTCTCTGTTTTAAAAGAACCTGGCAAGTAAAAACATGGAATCAAAGAAGAAAACATAGGTGGTGGTAGGAGGTTGACTTAACAACAATAAAGTCTGTGTCTAAATACTTCCTCCTTCACTACATTTTTCTAAGATTGGGATTCTCAACATTTCATTTACCAAGTTCAAATTACAAAAACATATGGTTGCAAAAAATATTGGGACTATTGAATAGAAAACCTGCGTTTGTTCCTATCATGCCCATTATGCAATGCAGCTTGCCCATCTCTATGTGGTTTGCAAATAGCAAAATGTATGTCTGGGAACCTTATATCCCATGACATGTGTACAGAATAAAGGCTGTATTTGAGCAGAGAGCCTGCAAACCAGTAAGTGCATGATTCTTTTTGAATGTGGGAAGAAAGAAACCAAGGTCATTGGTCCCTCCAGGATAGGAAAGGAGGGAAAGGGTGCCAACAACTGGGAACTGGTCCATTTTGTGCTCATCTCCATTTATATGCTGCTGGAAGAGAAAGAGCAAAATACTGTTGCATCGAAGAAAATGGTATCAATTTTTAATTGTGCACTTAATCATCTTCTTCCAGAAGGGAAAGCTGTCTTTCGTGACATTTTTGTGTATTTGAAGCAGCACTGTGAGCACAGCGCAAAACGCTGGTTTTATTAGATGTCGCTGACAATTTCAACTGACACTGATGAGTTGATTCAAGGGACAAGAGCCTTTTAAGGGGTGTGAGTGCTAGACTCTAAAGAGACCTGCAATGCCCAATCACAGAATTTTATTTTCTTTTGTTTATTCTCTCAATTAATTTGCTAAGATTAATTCTATGAGATACACTATTCCAAATGTTAGAGACAGAGAGATGAAAGGCAGTACCTAATCTGAAAGAGCTCTCAGTGTAATTATTGGTGCAAACATAGCAATAAATAAGTTTAAGTATTTTGAGAAAAGGGCAATATTAGTGGCAGTACAAGGCAGGCTGAGATTGTCTTGAACTAGGGCAAGTAATTATGAAGGTTTCTTGCTCCCCAGGAAAGATTTGGAAGATCATGAGCAGGGTTTTGAGGGATAGATAGGAATCTGAAAAGCAGGCAATGTGGTATTATGTGTTCGTGTGCTTCCCTTCTATGCCCAAGGCATACTCTGAAGGGATTGAAGGTGATCTTAGTTAGAGGGGACATTATCTACAAAAACCTGTGGATATTTTTTTCAAAGGTAACATTATACCTTTAATACAGGGATGAAGAAAGGCGGATGAAGTATGGAGGTAATGAATTATTTTCCATAGTTCTTTCAACATAGAATCTTTGTTTCCATTACATAATTAAATTCAATCAAGGTAAGATATCAGGACAAAGCCTGAATCCTTTGTGGTTGACTCCAGATTGACTCTTGAAATACATCAAATTTTTTAAGTGCCTTCACTCTTTTTTCATTCCAAGGTTGGTTTTAGTTTTTTAATTGTGGTTAAATAAATAGAGCACAAAATTTGACATCGTAATATCTCTTTTTAAAAGTATGTCCAGTGTCATTAAGTACATTTATATTATTGTACTATCACCCTCATTCAACCCCTGAACTCTTTTCATCTTGCAAAACTTAACCTCTACCCATTAAACAGTAATTCCCTATTACTCTTTCCCCCAAGTCTCTGGAACCCGCCATTCTACCCTCTGTCTCTATGAATTTAACTATTCTAAGTAACTTATATAAGTGGAATCATACTAGTTGTCTTTAGTTACTGACTTTTTTCACTTAGCGTAATGTTCAAGTTTCCTCCATGTTGTAGCACATCAAAAATTTTAAGGTTGAATAATATTCCATTGTATGTATATTCCACATGTTGTTTACCCATCCATCCATCAAAAGACCCTTGCCTTGTTTCAACCTTTTCACTACTGTAACTACTGCTGCTATAAACACGTGTACAGGTAGCCTTTTGAGACCCTGCTTCCATTTCTTTTTAATATATACCCAGAAGTGAAATTACTGGATTACATGGTTCTTTCTTTTTTAACAGTAAAGCTTAGGAGGCAGCTAGGATACCTGGCTGCCATGTGGGGAAATGTCTTTAAACTCAAGTCGGAAAGCACCGACTCTCATCAAGTTTGTATCATTAACTTGCACCTATCCACAAGTCAGTCACTTAACCATTTTTGGACTTGAGTTTCATCATCTGTTAAAATGAGAAGTTGGAATAAGTGTTATCTACGTTTCTTTGAGCAGCAGCACTGCATGGTTCTACACTTGCAGTGGCTGTGTCTTCTCAGGCTGCTAGAGAAACTGGAGCTGGTTTATCCATTACAGTCACATTCCACACCCACACTCTGCTTGTCCTAGGTGGACTAGAATGACCTACAATGACTACACATGAGGGCAGGGATGGTGAGCAGTCTAGTTAGAAAGCCAATTTAAGTGTGCAACATTTAAATCACACTACATTATGTTGTCTGGTTATGGGTTTGTACTATGTATAGGAGGCCCCTTGGTAGTAGAAATTCAGTGATTTGGAGAGCAGCTTCTAGAGCGAGACAGCCAGGCTTAAATCCTAGACTTCCACTGATTAGCTGTGTGACATTAAGCAAGTAGTTTGACTCTCCTGCCCCCAGTCTCCACATTGTCAGGATTATACACATTTTGAGATATTGTTGTATTAACTAAATAAAGTGCCTACCACCCTGGCTGGTGTGGCTCAGTGGATTGAGTGCAAACCTACAAACCAAAGGGTCGCCAGTTCAGTTCCCATTGAGGGGACATGCCTGGGTTGGGGGCCAGGTCCCCAGTGGGGGGCAGGTGAAAGGCAACGAATATCTCTCACAGATCGATGTTTCCCTCCCTCCCTTTCTCTCTCCTTTCCCATCTCTCTAAAAATAAATTAATGAAATATTTTTAAATAAATAAATAAATAAATAAAGCACCTGGAGCAATGGGTGCCCTTGCCCACGGTCTTCTGGTTGACCTTGTTCATGTTACTTCTCCCTCATTGTAAACTCTATTTCTCTTTGCCTGATAAATGGTAAGTTTTAGGAATCTGTATTCTGGAGATCCCAGTTTCTTTGCTCTAACTCTGTATTTTAACCTTTATCTCATCCCCTCATCCCTTACATATCCCCCTCATGGTGTTTTTTTTTTCTTTTTATTATTCCTCCTCTCACCTTCTTTTCATCAAACCTACAATGGTCTACCTTCTCATTTCTGGTCTACCTCTCATTTTCTTCACCTTTGTTCTGGCTCCTGCATCAAGATAAGCTCTTTTCAGCAGGTAAAACATTTAAGATTCTCAGATGAAATGAGGTCACAGATAGGATGCTGGCTTCTATAAAGGTCCATGATACCCAATGGGGCTCCTTTAGGGCCCTGAGGGAAGTAGAGGGGCAGCTTAATTTAAATAGTTCCACCTGCTTCTCAAATCCACTGTCGCTCAATTTTACTTTTATCAATGTAGCCTCAAGTAAAAAGTAAAAAGAAAAAAGAAAAGTTTTATTTGAGGCTCCCTTTTGTTAAAAAGAAAGATTTTATTATATAACTACAAGGCCATTTTCAGACCTAAGAGTATTAGCTGTGTTTTTAGAGTAGCATATAATACCTATAGTTATTCATGAGTATCCACGAAATGTCTTTTTACAAGTGGTTTGTTCAATTGGTATGTAAAGAAAATATTCATCATTACACTTAGTTGTTTTGTTTCTCAAGCTTCTTTCCAGTCCCTTTTAATCCAAAATAGTCTTGGACTCAGGTGGACAGAGCAGGATGACAGCTAGTAGGGGGGCATTGGGGAGAAAGGTTAGGGGGTGGAGGTATCGAGGACAAAGGAAAAAGGACTCATGGACATGGACAACAGTGTTGTGATTGCTGGGGAGAGGAGCTTATAAGGGGACTAAATGGTAATGGAAAAATACAATAAAGATTTTTAAAATAAAATAAAAAGTAAATCAAGATTCTAAAAAAAGTCTTTTTCTTTCCTTTTCTTTTATTCGCGTTGTAAACATTTTGAATAAACAGGGTTAATTGTCTTGGAGAAAGTTCCACATTCTAAATATGGCTAATTATTTCTTCATAGTGTCATCTACTTGTCCCTCTGTCCCGTATGTTTCCTACATGGACTGTAGACTGTCAATTAGTCCTACAGGCCTCATTAGATTCTGGCGAAGCAAGTTTGGAAAGAATGCTTCGCCGGTGGTGCTGTGTAGGTTTGATTGTATCACACCAGGAGGCAACTAATGTCTGTCTCACTTTTAGTGATGCTGAGATTGAGGGGTAGATCCAGGTGGTGACAGCTGTATCTCTGCATTGTTCCGTGCTTTGCCAGCAGAGCCTAGATTAGGTCATTTATTTTAAGTCCCATGAGTAGAGCCTGTCTAGCCTTCATGGGGACACTCTAGAAATACTAAATGACTGGGTCTGTGGATAACCACACACTTTCCTTCTGAAGCCTACTCTCTCCTTAGGTATCAACAGTGATGCTACCATTTATTGAGTGTGTACAATTGTCAGGGACTATTCTAGACTCTTTACAAGTTTAATCCATATATGCTCACAATAGTATCCACATATTACTGATAAGAAATGTGAGGGACAAAGAAGTTAATTAAATTGCCAAGTTCACATGTCTGAAAAGTGGCAGTGGTGAACTTCAACTTCAGGCAGTTTCACTTCAGAACCTCTCTCCCAGCCACACACCTCCCAATTCCTGCACAGGTCACCTCAAATCTCACTGCTCCCAGAGAGTCATGCCTTACTCCAGTCCTTTCTATGCCCCGTATAATGCAGCACCTAAATTATTGAATGTTCTGCATTCTGCATTCTGCATTCCTATGCAGCAGAGAGCATAACCCACATGGAAACATGAGATGGGGACTCTGGAGGGAAAGTTTATTTCAGGCTGTCACTTTCTAGCCATTTGTCTTGGGACAACTTTACTTCTCTGGATCTAGTTTTCTACCATAACAATATTTTTCTCTTGAAGTTCTTATGAAGGTCCAAGGAAGAAACATAAAAAATCTTTGTAACTTTAAGGCACTGTCCCAATATTTTCTACTCTCCTCATTCATTCTCATCCCCCTGTTTCTCATTCCCATTCTTTCTCTTTCACACACACACGCTCTGACACACACACACACACACACACACACACACACACACTACCTCTCTATAATTAGATTCGATTTCCTTGTTCTCAAAGTCAGGAGCCATCTTGACTCTTCCTTTTTCCTCTCCCGCAATTTTTTAAAATTTTTCATTGCTAAGGCCTTCGCTAGGACATCAATTGATAGGCAGCCTTTGCTGAATTCTGAAACATTAGGACCCCTGTCTTTATGAACCACCAAAGCTTTATTTCTCAATGGCTTATAGGGGACTCAGGAGCCCAGGAGGCCTGACCCCAGGGAGTTGCCAGGTCTAGCACTCTGAAAGCATTACATAGGAAGGAAAGAAAACCATTTATATTCAAGTCACACTGATTTAGATTCTACTTGGTTACATGATTTAGACATGGTGAATGTGCTTCTAATTCAGAACCGGCCTTGGGCAACATTATGAGGTTGGCAAGACTGTTTGGAGTATAACCCTTTCTCTCCTTCCTTTCCCTTCCAAATCTGCATGTAAATTTCCTTCATCCCTGAATCTTCTTTAGGGTAAATTAATTTTATATTTGCATGTATATATGCATTACTATAAAGTGCTTTATTTCTGCCTAATGCAGACGAACAATTTAATTGAAGTTTTTAGATAATTTTACCCAAGGCATTAGCTCCGACAGTGGAAATTGCAGGTATTTCACTGGTGTTAGGGTCATATTAAAGGGAATTTGAGACAGACAGACATTTCAGAACTCATCAAAAATGACTAGGAAACAGAATATCTATTCCATTTACCCATAAGGCAAGTCCATTCTTGATGCAAAGATTGAGACATTTTTAGTTATTATTTCTCTTGTTCACATTCAGGAATTTTTCTGTCCAAAAAATGACCTATCCTAAAATGAAGTACATTGCTTCTCTGCAATTTAAATAAAGTTTCTAACGGTTATTATATGAGTCTTCAGCTTGCAAAATGACACACCTAGTTGCCACATGTTCACTAGTCAATTAATACTACTTTATTGGGCACCTACTCAGCACAGAAGGTCATTTAAGCAGAGAAAGATATGACTTGCCTCTCTGATGCCCATGCATAGACAGAATCATGCAGAAGAGAAGGGACAAATGCGAGTTCAAATCTTGACACAGAAACTTACTGATTAAAGAATTACTCAAGCTCCCACACCTCAACTGCATTCTTGATAAAGCAGGACTAATAGGCCTTCGGTGCCAGATAACCTGTCTAAAGAAGAACTTAAAAGAGACAGTATAAGAAAGCACACGCACATCACAGTCCCTCGGATACAAGTTCCCTTTCTGTTTATACTACACTGCACATTGTGAAGAGTTTCATAACATAAGTGCAAAGTACCACAAGCCTGTGGAGAAGAGATTAATTCTGACTGAGAGATGTTTTATTGTCAGGCTGTGTAATTATGTCTAATGGAACCCTTATATATTATGCTTTTTAAAAAAATCTTGCTTTATTTTCCAGAGTCCATTAATCTCTCAGTTTCAAATATATAGAGAGTGTGGTTTCAGAGAAAACGTTCTCAAAGGAAAAAGTTTCCAATTCAGACTCTCCACCGTGGCAGAGGATCTTATGTTTGCTCAGGAAATGGAGTTTTTCTCACTCTCTGCCCCCATTCACTTTCTCGGCCATATCTAGCCAAACTGAAGAGATCCTCGGGCATTATTTCTAAACATTGCCATGTATCTCCCACAACCCCAGCCCTGGCAACTTTGTGAGTTGGCCATGTCCATGCATATATTTTTAAGTTAAATCTCCTCTCACTGAATATTTAAGGATCTACAATATGCTCTACACTGTTCACACATAACCAGACATTCACCACATTCTTCTCTTATTTTTCAGATAATCGAATGGCTGACTGAAACACATGAAGTCCACACATCCAAGAGGAAGACTTCCATACAGATTCTCAGGACAAAGTCACAGTGCCAGAAACGACCCACTCGCCTCCTGTCATGCACACCCGTGTTTATTTGTTCCTTATAAAAAACAGGGTAAGTGAGTAAACATTTGGTTTCCCAGCAAATGCAAACAAACATTCACTGGCCAATGCTACATAAGGCAAGTAAGCACAAACAATGGACAGGCTGTGCCACTGGAAATGTTTTGCTGGGCAGATCTGACTTTACAGTTACAGCTGTATGCACTGAAGGGTATATCTGTGTCTGAAGTGGGGAAGCTTCTTTTTTTTTAAGTAATTTTTAAAAAGATATTATTTATTTTATTTTTAGACAGAGGGGAAGGGAGGGAGAAAGAGAGGGAGAGAAACATCAATGTGTCGTTGCCTCTCACGTGTCCCTACTGGGGACCTGGCCCACAACCCAGGCATGTGCCCTGCCTGGGGAATTGAACCGGTAACCCTTTGGTTCGCAGGCCGATGCTCAACCCACTGAGCTACACCAGCTAGGACTGAAGTAGGGAAACTTTTTATCATGATCTCCAACTCCATTGCGTATTTCAGCACTTAACCTATGTTGTCTTGTATATTTTGCTATCTTTTTTTTTTTACCATAAAACCTACTTTCTGCACTTAAGACCTTGAACCAAATAATTGAAAACACAAATTTCTACATTTCCAATCTTATTTACTAATTACTACTTAATTAGTGATTGCCTTGAAAATAGATAACCCTTGAGAATCACCTTAACCCCCAAGAAAAAGCAATAAAGTACATAACTGTACAGAAGGCTCTACACTTGCTGAGCGCACATTGACCTTTTCTGTATGTTGAACCCTGTATAGGGGTAGCTATGATGTAATGAGATTCACTAAACACCCTTGAGCCATACTATTCTCCATGCCATGGGAATAATTATTTTGAACCCTCAGGTTAGAATGAAGACAGGTAGAGTTTCTTGTAAGCCACAAATTATTATATTAATGTCGGATTGATGCCATTTTCTTTCCCGGTTCCTTTTCACTTTTTTCCTCCACAAACTAATGTCTATTTTAATTTTAAAGGCCAAGATCCTTCCTGGAGACCTTTCATATCCAGTTATGAATTCCCACAACCAAATTATATAGTCTTAATGGCCTAAGAATGAAATGTAACAGGTAATTCCTGCTTAACATAATATTGGTTGGATGCAAAGAACTGATTTCAAAGGAGTCTAGACAAATACAGAGATTCGTCTGCTTGTATATTTAAGATAAGTGGCTGTCTCACAAAGCCCAAGGGCAGGAAATGTGCAGGATTTTGCAAAAGACCAGAAATGGGAGAGAGCTCAGAAACCAGGCCTGAGGCCTCCGAGCTTCCCCTGCATGCCTGCCTCATTTTCCACCCTTCCCCTCCATGCCCGCAGTGGCAGGTGATGTCTCACAGCCTCCATGTATGTACAACTGCTCTCGAAGCAAGCACACTTCAAAATTCCAAGGGGGGAGTTCCATATTCAGCTTGGGTGCTTGGCTGCCCCTGTCACCCCTCTTGGTAGATGGGGTGGGTGTGCACAGCAGGACTATTCTCCAAAGAAGATGGGTTCCATAAGTTGCACAGACACCTCTGAAGCTACCTTCTACAACCGGATCCTCTTCTGTTGCGTTTTCTAATTGTTTTACCTTCCAGGAAGATTGCAAGTTTGTATGGTCCCATGTATAATGAATCAATAAGCCAGAAAGGAATATCCTTTTCTGTAGTGTGCCCCACAGCCACCACCATGCGCACTGACACTTGAAAAATGTTTGATCATTTAATAAAAGTCCAGCATGTTAAAAAGACACACTGATGTGGGCTCTACGCATACATAAGAGAATACGAAAAACATGTAAATATTATACATTAAACATTTATATATTTATATATGTATCTATGTCATGTATAAATTATACACACACACATGTGTAGACACACATACACATTTAAATTTTAACTTAAGCCCAGATCTGCATGGAAGTAACCCATGAATTACATACAGATCAGAATGCTGGGAAAGGGGAGAATGGTTGTTTTGACTTAGGGGCCAGATGAAAAGAACAAGGGAAGACAATTCGTGACTGTCCACCTTGCCTGTGGTCTATAGTTGAGACCCCTCATCTAATACGTTCCATCATGAAAAATCCACAGACTGAGGAGAACTTAAGATTGAGGATTTTTTCTGCCTAGAAAAATCAGGGATCCTGATTTTTAAGGTAAAAGGGATGGAAGGATCTGGAGCGAGGACTCTCCTTTCTTAGATCACCCTGCTAAAGGGAAAGGGTGTGCATTTTAGTTTTGTCTCCATTTTCATTGACTTGGGAATCCCTATTATGGCTGATTTATGAAACTTTAAATATTTACCACTACAATGCATGCCTTTAAGATGCATTCTTACTTTTTAAACAACATTAAAGTTTCAAAACTGAATAAAAGCTTTGATCCATGATTGACCAGATCATCTCTCAGAATAAAGAAACAGAAGAACGAACCATAGAACAACATTTAGAGCCCATGAGGAACACAGCCCCTTGTTTCTTTGGAGGGTGCATTGGATCTGTGTGCTGCCCTACACAGAGAGCTTGGAGAGGACAGTGCTGCTCTAGGTTTCGTCGTGAACTAGCTCTAGGCCATTTATATTCCCAAGATGTGAAATGACCAGCAAACTCAATTACACTGCTGGTTGGTTGCCCTTGGATAGTATTAGCCTATTTGGTGTCTTTAAAAATTGGGAAATTCAGAAGCCAAAGAACTGGTGTGTGCAGCCCATGGACATGGACTAAGAGGTGTGGGGACGATGAAATGGGGTTCAGGGCAGAGGGGACATGGGGGGAGGGGAATGGGACAACTGTAATACCATACTCAATAAAACATACCAAAAAATTTTTGAATTAATCAACATTTTAAAATCTGGCATTTTTGACATTAATCTTTCCATTTCTGGCTTTATTTTAAAAATTGAAGAGATGTCTAATCCTATGCAAACTCTGCTGAGTTGAAAAGAGGCTGCTCCATTTAGTGTTCCTATGTTCTATATCATAACCCTGTGCCTCTGTTGTCTCATAGACAATAAGATTGCATGCCAGTGTCATTTAACATAGAAGAAAGTGTTTTGGGTCTTGTCTCATGACTCTATTCAAAGAAAAAAAAAACAAAGAAGGACTGAGTGATCATATGTTTCAAGAAAAGTTGGGCAGAGCATAAGCCCTTACAGAAATAGAGAACACCCTTCTATGCATGCATGTAGGTGATGAAGTAATACAATGGAAGTCACCACTATGAAATAGACCCGGCCTGCTTTACTCACTTTTTATTAAACACCAATAGGACTGTGTGTTTGACTCATGGATCTATTAGACCTCTATTAGTTCTAATACTCTGTTGCTTGCTCTACCATTTTGATAGATGTTGCAAAATAATTTTCATGTGGACTTATGAAAATAAACAGTGAAAGAAAAGATAATGATTTTATAGAAAGAGAAGAACACAAAAGTAGAGACAGGGACCCAAAGCTAGAACTCAGATATTCTAGATCACAGCCCAGGAGTATTTCTACTGCTATTTCTACCCTTTTTACCCTCTCTCAGGTGCATTAATAAACACTGGAGGCATCACTGAGCTATTTAGGTCCCCAAGCCTTTGTTCACATAAGGAAAAAAAAAAAACAAATCTCTTGAACTCCACAGAAATCTTATTTTTCATTTTCTCATTGGCTTTACATTGTGCAATCATAGTTGATATTGTTTTCTCTCTTCTAGAAGCATTTCAGATCCCTTTGGAACAGCCTTCTCTCTTCTCAGCATTAGATTTTAGAGTCTACTGTCACTAAAACTACAAGTAAACATTTTCTTAGTTTAATGATGGGCTTGCTTCCCAAGATACACAGCAATTGTGTATGGTGCAAAATTGCCTATTGTGTTTTGCCCATTAATGTTTCATGCTGCCTTCTACCCTGCTTGCAAACACGAAGTTTTACACTTCCCAGGGAAATCCAGTGTTTCCTTTTTTCAGCCTGGAAAAGTTACTCAGGCAGAGACCTCAAGGCCTAGCAGTTCATCGATTTCATTAAGGAGCAGAGGGGAGTGCATTTTAGGGGGACAGTATTTCAAGAACTCCAAAGACCATGCTCCAGAAAAACATACACCCACACTTAACACACAGGAAAGAACTAAAGCTCAGAATGAGGCTCCTTGGAGAGAAGAAAACACTGAAAAATTCAATGCTACTCCTCAACTTACTGTGTTTTCAAGTGAAGTAATGCTCTATGAAGCTGGATGGGAGAGTTTTTGCTGTAAGAAACTCTGTAAGAAATACTTGTTTAAGGAAATCCTGATAGAATTGCTCTGGATGATGACCACAAATATTCACACGTTTCTCATAAACTAAGAATTGCATTTACAAATGCAAAACAGCCAGATTCAAATCTGAGTCCGTTAAAAGTCTGTCTGCATTTGGATGAGGTCTGCAAGGTCAAATGGAACCCAGAATCTTGGGGTTTTTAAATAACAGGAAACATACATTATCTTTCCCAGGGGGGGACAATTAGTCCAAGACCTGTGACTATATTTGCAATTAAAGCGAACAAATTCTGTTTCTTAAACATATTATCGAAGTGAATGACATGATGTTTCAAAAGCTATGTGGAACTAAAAGAGTGACTCTGTTACAGGCAATATATTTAATACATAAAAACCCATGTGTCCATAATGATAACAAAAGGAAAAAACAATTTACTACCATTGCAGTTACTATTACACCAGTTGTTTGAATAGTTCTTTGAATAACCTAAAAAGGTAACTAATGAAATCGTTAGATGAAGCTGATGGGCAATGGGATATTTGCACAGTTCCGAGGTATTCCTCCAAAGATGTATTTGATTTTTATGTCTGCATCATCTGACATAATCAAGGTGTGAGCAAAGCTTTATTTTTTTGGAAGCCATCTGTAGTTCATTGCCAGGTGACCTGCTTATAGGCTCACGACAAGAAAGCTTATTTTTCAAAAAACAGGGCTGGGGTGGGGAAGGAAAGTAGGGGTGCTTTTCACTGGGCACAGCGCTTCAGTTTGGCAAGATGGAAAAGTCCTAGAGATCTGTTGCACAACAATGTGAATATAGTTAGCGATGCTCAGCTCAACACTTAAAATGGTTAAGATGGTGAATTTACATTGTGTTATTTGCCACAATTTTTAAAACATCCAAAAGCCAGCAGGTACAAAACACATTTTTTTCATTTCAAGGACTAGCATTACAGATATGAACGGAATGTTCGTACTGACCAGCCTGGGGTGTGCGCTGTGACTCGGGTGCTGCGTGCTCTCGGTGACGCCGCCTGGGTAGGGAAGGTAGCAGCTGTGGCACTTTAACTAGAACTACCAAGAGGTAGAAAAAGCTTTCCCAGCAGACAGATTTTCCTGCCTCTGACTGTGTCTAAGAATAGGTGAAGATGACTTAAACTGGCACTGCTCGGAATTAAACAGGCATAAGAATCGCCTGGAGTCTGTTAAACGGTAGATTTCTAAGCGGTAAGTCTGGGTGGGATCGGAGGTTCCAGAAACCTAACACTCTCCCAGGTGTTGTTGATGGTGCTGGTTTAAGGACCACACTTTGAGGTGAGAGCTTAAAAAGATTACAGTAATTATCAAAGGTTGAGCTGACCAGGAAGTATTTACCAATCTCATCTGGTCATCAGAATTATCTGGTGCTCCTGTTAATACCAATGCCTAGGCCCGGCCCTGAGGATTACGCCTTAACTGTTCTTCAGTGAAAGTCTGGAATTTGTGTTTTTAAACTCATGATTGTTGTGATCAGGCAATTTTGGGATAAATTAACTAAATAATCTTTAAGATGGTTTTCGATATTGACTTTCCATGATGCTGCTTCTCTGTATTTCTCATGGGGCTATAGATTAGTTTTCAATAGACACCTATCTCCAGTTTTGTCTTGGCATGTTGTTTCATCACAGGGACATTACAGTTTCTACTAGGAGGAGTAATCCCCTTTATTTTTAATAAACAAAAATAAACACTCTACATCGAGCCTGCTGGCGTCATTAGGCACACCAGTGATTTCTTTCAGTGATGATAATTTTATTTGTTTGACAATTCTGAAGGTTTTTATTTTTCCCTTTATTGTGTAGATTAGAAAACAGAAGCTGATAGAGTGCAAGTGACTTGTACAAGATCACACAGATAAAGGAAGTTGGGAGGTCTGGTTGAGACTCTCCTTTCAGTCCAAAGCACAGTCACTTAGATACTAGATGCCTAGTCCTCCTGCATATTTATGGGGCTCGACGCCTGCACATCGTTCTCATCTTCTGCTCCTGCCTCCTTAATTCAATGTCTCCATCTACCTGAGCTTTCTGCCTCCTGCTCAGGACTGTATGCTCTTACTTTTGCAACTGCTCGCCCAGGTCTTCCAGTGCTGACCATCTGCCATAATTCTGACCCGTGGCGGGTTCAGACTTACTCTTTCCAATCTCTCTCTGGTCTTTGTGAACAGGCACATTCATCTCAGTCTCAAGAAAAAGCCTAAGTGTGATGCAGTGAGGCGCCTTGGACGGGCTCTTCAGCAGTCAAATATATTTCCTTAACCATTCTTCATTCAGTACCAGCTGTTGGGCACAGAGACACATGGTGAGGCTGGTGCCATGGGGAAATTAACCCTCCTAGGTGGTTAATAATGACTCTAACTGATTGTTTTCTGTACCTCAGATACTATTAGTACAAATTGCGTGGAGATCATTTGTTTAACACATACGCATCGAGCACCTGCCTGGCACTGTTCAGGGTACTTGGAGATGCAGTGCTGAGCACAAGCTGACATGCATGGTGTGCTCATGGAGCTTCTGATCCAATGAGGGAGACAACTTAAATGAAATAATTATAGTAATTCACATGTGATTGCAAATAGAGATCAGGGCTATGATGGGAAGAAACACAGATGTTAGAATAAAGTCACAAACCCATGGCAGAAATCAGCAAAGACTGGTCAGGTTAATCTCATTTTTCCTTTTATCCTCTTTACTGGCATTTATAGATGTAAAAGAGCTAACATTTATTGAGTCCTTGTTATGTACAAGTGGTTTCTTATAAGCACTTGATATGCTTTATCACATTATAGCTACACAGAAACCATATTAGCCCTATAAAATAACTACTCTCACTCCACTTCAGTTTCTTCATTTATGGATTTTGGACAGAGTACTTATGTAAACTGCCCACAGTCATACAGCCAGGCAGCAGTGGTTGCTGAACTGAACACAAGTCTGGATGACTCCAGTGCTCAGTTTATAGTGACTGTGGATAACGCAGGGGTGTCCAGTCCGTGGCCTGCAGGGCACAGGTGGCTCAGGGTGGCAACGAACGTGGCCCAACACAAAATCGTAAGTTTACTTAAAACATTATGAGATTTTTGTGTATGATTACGTGTCGCAATACATTTAACATGGGGCCCAAGACAACTCTCCTTCTTCCAGTGTGGTGCAGAGATGCCAAAAGGTTGGATACCCAAGCGCTTTAGGGAAACAAGGGGAATTTGGAGTATAAAGAGTCAGCAGGGGTTGTGACAAGTTGTCTCACATCATAATTGGGCCCTGGATGGAAAGAGAATGGCAAGATGTAAGAACAGTTAGGTAGACAGATAACTGGTTGAACAAATAGACCAGAAGGGGAGTTTTTGAAAGATGACCAGTTAGATGAAGGCTTGTAACAGCATGGCCCAGGGCTCTGTCCTTGGCCCTGTCTGGAGCATTCTGTTAGTGGACCTAGGTAAATGCAAAAAAGGGGAGCAGTCATCATAATTGTGGGTGAAAAAGAACAAAGTATGAGCTAATATGCTCATTGACATGAGGCAAGAGTGTAAGGTGACTTATAAAATCCTTAAAGGGATCTGTGATTTACTCTGAGATATGTAAAATTGGGGAGGAAATATTAAAAACAAAGAAAAGAGGCCATGCTGCTTTATCTGAGCTGACCATTTATGAAAATAGGCATTTCACATGATTTGGCACTTTATAGTGAGGTTACATAGACCAATTGGGTCATTTAGAGGAGAGAAGCCAGGATGCTAAAACCTTGAAACTAATTTTACATGAGAAAAAGTTAAACTTAACTGAGTAAATAAAACTAGGTTGTTTATACTAGGACAGATAAAATTCAGGGTATTTTAACTAAAAGTTGTAAATGAACAAACAAATAAAAACTCATAGACAAAGACAACTGTGTGGTGATACAAGAGGAAAAGAGGGGACGTCAAATATATGGTGATGAAAGGAGACTTGACTTTGGGTGGTAAATACACAGTGCGATAGTGCAACAACAGATGATGTGTTACACAATTGTACGCTTGAAACCTATATAATTTTATAAACCCAGGTCGCCCCAATAAATTCAGTTAGAAAGAATATTCAGGGTAGTTGACAAACTGTCTTCAGCCCATGGACTCTCCTGCAGGAGGAGACATGCCATCGAGGTGGGGGTTGTGGAGTGTTCATGAGACCACTGAGCATGGGAAGAGGAAACTATTTTGTTCCCAACTAATTAGTGTTATTAGTCTCCATTTTACAGGGGAGAAAACAGAGGTTAGAAATTTCAGTAACTTTCGTTAGAGTTAAGGGCTTGCTTAGTAAAATAGGAAAGACAGAGCAGAGTAGGTGAAAGTTTCTAGAAAAAACCTCAGAAATCAGGACAAATCAGTACCCAGCAACACCAATAATTGTGGATAAAAATGTATTGCTTTTATGATATACTATCCACTCTGTTAAATGCTTTACATCCTTGGTCTCATTTAATATAACTTAGCAATGCCATTTTCCACGTTAAAGATGAGAAGATGAAGGCTGGGGGAAATTAAGGAATTTGCTTGTGCATAGCAGAGTTGAGACTCAGCCATGCCTGGGTTGCAGTCCAGAGCCTATGTGCTCATAGCCAACCCTTTGTTCCTTCTAATGGAGCAGAAACCAAAGGATTGGGGTGGGAGGGCAAAGGGTGCTCGGGCTATGAAAAGAGAGAGGTTTGCTCAAGAGGAGAAACTGTCAGACTCTAGACTATGTTGGGCTGGAGATACAAGTGGTCTGGATGGGGAGTGGTGACATGAGATGCTGAAAGTCACTAGAATAATCAATAGGGTGGCAGTTCCTGGAAAGCATTGGTTATAACCAACTCCAGCTAACATCACCCTTAGTTGGGGTTGGGTCTTTAGCCACAACACATCACAACCCTTAGACTCGTGTATCCAGCAGGACCCCACAGCCATGTCCTTTTGGGATAATATCACTCTGCCTGAGTGGTGTTTTCACCTTCTTTTGTCTTGACAAGTTGTCTACACTCAGTTTTTAATGAAAAAAAAATCAGTAAGGACAAACAGGATGCATACAAAGTGCTTCCAACAGCACAGCTATCACACCGACATCGTAATTTGTATCGATGGAGTGCCTCCCCGTCCAGGCTTTACATATTTTCTCTCTTGCAGATGTCACAGGTGTAGCACGGCAAACATTATTTTTCTCCCCAGGTGCCAGAGAAAGGAGGGCCGCCATGCATTCTAACGTTGGACTTAGTTCTGGGGAAACTGAGGCTGGCAGGATATGGTCTGAGTCCTCAACATCGAAGGGCAAGTCACAGAGGAAAATGCGAGCCCAGACTCTGCCTCTCAGAGGCCACTCCCCCCAGCTCGCTGCCCCCGCTCCTCACGCCAGAGGAATCATTTCATTTTCAAAATTCTTCATCCAAAATGTAATAAGGCAGCTTCTGGAATGGAGCAAGAGCCTGTCGGTGGGAAAATTATGCATCCCGTGCCCACCCAGGTGAGTTCTGGCGGCAGGGGTCTCTCTTCCCTGCTAAGTCATGACCAGCAGGAGTTAATTCCTTGTTCTTCGA
This sequence comes from Mormoops blainvillei, assembly GCA_004026545.1. NCBI lineage: Eukaryota > Metazoa > Chordata > Mammalia > Chiroptera > Mormoopidae > Mormoops > Mormoops blainvillei. Next base: position 119,294 of record PVJD01001203.1, read on the forward strand.
CATCTCACTGTGAACTGCTTTATTCAGAGGAATTCACTCTTCAGTTTCCTATCGTGATTTCAAATTCCCAAGGTTACTGCCACGCCTTACTTTATTGCAACAGTTATACACTACTCCCTAAGGTCGTTAAGGATTCCGAACCTTTGGATGTCCCATGGCAGCACCTGGCAACCACAGTAAGTCTCTCCATAGAAACTCCAGTGTGAGGTGCTTGGAGGTGGTAAGAGAAGGGGTCCCAAGAGAACAAGGAGAGGGTTCTTCAAATATGCTGGCTCGGTCTCAACACTCAGGGAGGGAGTGCATTCAGGGAGAGACTCACAGCATGGTAACCACGCTCGGTGTCCTCTGGCGGAGAGCAGCTTCAATGAGAGGGGGTCTCACTCCTTTCCTGCAGCCTGTAATCACATAGCCACATGCCTCTCCTCCCAAGTGGTTATTTTAAATGGTTAAAGTTTACAAAGAAAGCCACTGATAAGGTCCTTTTAATCTTCAGAGGGAGTTGGTGAGGGGCCCTGTTGTGCTTCCTCTATGGCCCTCTAACAATTCGCTCAGGTCAGAATCTCCAAGAATCATACACTCTCCAAACAGGAGTTGAAGACAATTCTCCATCAGAAGCAACACCTGTATTTCATGAAGGGGGAAACTGATACCCAGAGAGGTGTGTTCAGCTCACAGGCTAACACATGGTAAGTAAATTGGAAGATATTTTTCTTATACTTTTATTGCCCCTAAATCCCATATTCACACAGAAAAGAGTAATACGCTGATACACCCACACGTTGCTTTTTCATTTTTTCAATCTGATATATGCTTTAATTCAGTTTGGCTTTATAACAACACAGAGCTGGGGATGAGGCGCTCATGAACAAAATAAATCAGGAGTGAGCAACCTCTGGTTCTTGAATTAATTTAGCCTATTTAAGAGGGACAAGATGTACAATCTCCATGTATGACAGTAGCTGGGGAAAAACTGAAGGAATTAAGAAAAAACTCATCGACACAGTACGGTGATTACCAGTGTGTGTGTATGTGTGTGGAAAAGTTGAATTCCATTAAACAGGTAGAAGAGGAGATAGTGGGAACAAATGGTGATGGAAGGAGACTTGACTTGAGGTGTTGAACACACAATACAATATACAGATGATGTATTATAGAACTGTACACCTGAAACCTATATAAATTTATTAACCAGTAACACCCCAATAAATTCAATAACAAGGAAAAAGAGTAGCTGGGGAAAGGCCAAACTTTTGAAGCATTGGGCAGCACCATCACAGACAACCACTGGATGAGAAAGTCACACAATGAAACTGAAATCTCTCATAGGCCTTTCTCGGGTAAGGGGATGGACAAAAAGGAGGGGGCCACCCCAGATGGCATGACCCCCAAAGCCCTACCTCTGTCTGTCTCATTCTTTATTATCAATCCCTAGCTTCTGTTTGTCTGTGAAACAGTGGTTCGTAGAAGTAGGTGAATACTTTTGTATTCCACATGACTATTTTTTAAACAAAAGAATATAATAGTTCATGTTTCTCCCTCCCGCTATGATAATAGCAGGGGTGTTCAAACGGGGATGGGGAATAAGTTAAGTATATATCAGTGACCTTTGTTTGAAAACAGTCTCTTCAGAAACTGGATATTTAGGAAGCTTTTGAAATCGAGATCATGGTCAGAAACCTTCCAAAAATATAGGTTATTTATTGATTCAGCAAGGAGTGTTTGAGTGGTTTGAGTAACAACTACATACATAGTATATGTCATAGCTTTTAATTTTCAGATGGGACATACAGAGACTCAAATTAGAGAGTGGTAGTGAAAAGTCAAGTAGGATACAGTTACGACATAGTAGTCTGCTAGGAAATTCAAGGGTAAAAATTTAGGACAACAGAAGGGAACATCTGCTGAGCCCTTTCCTCTGTCCAAGTCATTGAGCTGGATGCTCTGTTAACATCACAATTATTTTTTGAAAAACTTTAATTAAAGTTGACATTCGATATTATTTTATATTAGTTTCAGGTGTACAGTATAGAGGCTAGACAATTATATAACTTATGAAGGGATCTCCCTCAATAATTCTAGTACCCACCTGGCCCTATACATACTTATTAAAACATCACAATATTTTTGGTTATGAAAAAATGTAAACCCTGCATGCCCTTTTTTTGTGTGTGTATGTGTGTGGAAAAGTTGAATTCCATTAAACAACGTTCCCATAGCCTCACCTATGGTAACTGTGTCTGCAGCTGGAATCCAGGTTTATCTGCTTCCAAAGCCCAGCACTTCCCATTATTCTGGTGCAAGATGTATATGTAAGTGGCATCTACTAAAATCCCCAGATATGCTAAAATTCCCTTTTATAAAGTCTGTCAGAGCAGAGTGTACTCTATAAGAGACGAGCTAAACCTAGTTCCAAATCAAGTAATTACTGATTTTACAGGGCAACACACGTAGCGGCTACCAGCCTGGGCTTGAAATCCAGCCTTGTGATTTTGAATTCTAGCTTAACCACTTGCCAATTGTGTGTTCTAAGCATGTTATTTCATCACTCTGAGCCTCATTTTTCCTGCTAGGAAAAAGACTGGGGAATTTGAGGAGAGTTTAATAAAGGAATTGTTTACAAAGGTATGGGCGGGTTGCTGGAAACCATAAGAAAAGATCTGGTATCCCCAGCAAGTAACAGTGAGAGAGACTTTACTCCCCAGGGCTGAAGAGGCTAAGGAGGGAGAATGTTGGAACCCACAGAAGGAGAGCTATGTGGAGAGAACTGTCTCTGGCTTCTGTCCAAAGATGCATTCATCTAGAGGGGACCCCAAAATAGGGGAGCTGGAGAATAACTACCACAACCTCACTCTCCTCTCATTCTTTCCTAAAATTTCCTGCTCCCCATTAGTAGAACTGTAACAGAAGCCAGAAAGAAGGGATACCATTCGTGTAGGTTGGCCCCTCAAGTATTTCAGCAGGATGGGGAGTAAGGGAAAGTGGAACTGAAAACACACACACACCAATGCAATGGGGATGATAGTAATACCTACCTCTGAGAGTTGCTGCAAGGATTCCATGAATTAAAGCATTTAAAGTACTGAGACTGATACAGGTCACATAATAAGCTCATGTATAAATCCAAAATTGAAGTATACTGAGCATGATCTACTCCAACATCTTCATTCAGCAACTGAGGACACATAGGCCCGAAGAGAAGTGATTTGCCCCAAGGTCATATTAAGAGGGTCAGGATCAGACTAAAACTCAGATCTCTGATCTAGTTACTAGAGACCTACGTCTATAGCACGTCTACTGAGGCAGGGCACAGGCCCAATCTCAAACCAGAAGAGGTGAACAAATGGGCTCTTTGATCTGTTGAGCTCACACCTCCCTGAGACTTCCAGCATGTTCCCAGTAATGGCTAGCATTCCACAGAGTGGGCTGTGATTTCCTGGGCTACAGCAAGTCCTCTGATAACAATGTTTTGTTCAACGTTGTTTTGTTATAACGACAATGAGATGCCTGGGAACTTAACTCTTCTTGATATCAATTAGCCTATGGTAGAACTTGTTCGGTAATCAGTCGTTTCATGTGAAGTCACAGACCTATTGACAGTATTAGCTGAGGACTTACTGTAGTTGGTGTACTAGCTAACTTGCATTTGTTTTCTCTCTCATGGATTTTGCTGCATAAAGAAGAATCTGCATGGTAAATCTTAAACGACCAATAAGCCAAGAGCAGGAAACCCCTATTTCATGCTCAACAGTTCAAAGAATAGCCCCCTCTGGTTCACAGAGACCATGCGAGAGTGGGAAGCAGAACCAGGACATTTTAAAACATGTGTTCCCCTTTCAGGAACATGAATGCTGGGCAGAGCCAGCTTTAGTCTAGGGTCCTCATGACAACTGCGGCCACTTATATGGTGACTCATCACTCCAGTTGTCCAGAGGTGGTCTCAATTTCATTACAGAAAGTCCTTTATCCTGCAACCATCCCCTTCCCCTCAAATCCCACCCTGCCTTGCCCAGTTCTGGGTAAACCAGGATGGTCGGTCACCTTAGATGGTTTACAGGGTTCAGAGCAGACAAGAGCCCTGTGCTTAGGTTAGACTCTTGTTTAATTGCATCCTTTTGGAATTTAAACAGTTGCATTTCTAAGCAATAATCTGCATTTGCCTCTGGGAATTCTGATAAGTATATGCTAATAAACCAGAAAGAGGTGACAAGAATAGAAACGAAAATTAAGAGGCCACTTAAAAGCAAAACAGGGAGTAGATGATATAACTACTTGTATTTTGTAAAGCACTGAATTCCTGCCATAGACTGCTCATGCCATCAGTCTATCTAGTGAGCAAGGGCTGGTGTCGTAGCCCCCAGAAGACGGGGCTGGAAATACGGAGGATCTCAGATCCACTAGAGACCGCGGCCAGTGACGTCAGGAAGGAGACATAGTTACTCAAGACATCCACTGTAGTATCTTGTAAGGGACTTAGACTACTCTAGTGTGGAATTATCTGATGAAGTAAGGAGTAAAGAAAAAAAGGAAAGAGAAAGATGCTTCAAATGCTATAAAATTCTGGTAAGAGGGTCTTCAGTGTCATTATTTCTGGATGTTTGTGAATTTGAATTTAAGTTGGTTTCCTTAGCCAGCCTGCTCTCACCCAGTTCCCACCCAGAGGCTTGTCCGACATTCTGATTTGCTGGGGAAGGGTGGGGGAGAGGATCAGGTAGCGTCATGAACTCATTATTATCCTCGAATGCGCAACATAAGCTTGGCAAAATTCTAATTACATCTGGGATGAGAAAAAAAATCAGATGTAATTTATGATGATCCATACCCCTTTCCATTCCTAAATTAGTTAATATGGACCACTTAGTCTTTTTTTTTTTTAATTTCATCACAAAAAGAGAACTCTGGTGTACCAGTTTAATTCTTGGGACATTTGTGGTGGAAAATTAGGTTAAAAGGCAGGAGAATTGGGATTGAAATGGGGAGTTTTCAGAGACATTACTAGGACTATGCTTTACCTTCATAATGTTATCTAAATGTGAGTTAGAAAAATGAATCAACCTATGATAGCTTCGTCGTACATACTGTGTTCTTTGAAACATGGCACCCTTATGGGACAAAAACACATGGGCCATGAATCTTTGAGTTTAAATATTATTCTGTATAATATATTATACACTACTGATAGAATATGTCAGTAGAAATTGGCTATTCTGGTATTCTAAAATCAATATATATCTGTTACTTTATATCAGTGAGCATGACTTGCCCTGACAGGTATTCAAATCTATAAAACTGCACACAGTTCTGTTATATATTATGCTGACATTCTATCACCTCGAATTTATGTACAATCATTACATTTTCAACACGTAGTCTGGATAACAAAATAGTTTCACTAATTTAAAGTAAATTATGACTTACATTATACCTTCCTTAATGATAAAATAATAATTATATCATTATTGCCTTAAAATGTGTCTCTCCTCGGATCACCACCGCATATGTACAGCACCCACGTCTGCTTTTGTTCGGCACTATATCTTTAGCTACTAACACAATGCCTGGAACATAATAGTTGCTCAATGCAAATTTGTTAAATAAATAAACAATGACCTCCATGGAATTTACATAAAAGCTCACTGAGGCACAGAACAAATGTCAGCAGTCATTAGTAACCACCCAAGAAGGCAAGTTTCCCCACCTGACCAACCACAAAATGTGGCTCACTGCCAACGGTTTCTGATTGGAGAACAGTGAAGGGAATATGCATTACTCCTGTTCTGAAGAGCCTGTCTAAGGATTCTCATTGCATCACACTTTGGCTTTCACCCCAGACCTAGACGAATGCGCATGTTCACAAAGACTGGCGAGAGATCAGAACGAGTAAGTCTGAACCCGACACTGGCTGCAGTCGGGGCAAGCGGCCAGCGCTGGAAGACCTGCGCGAGCAGGTACAACAACAAGAGCACAGAGTCCTGAGCCGGAGGCAGACAGCCCAGGGAGATGGAGACATTGAGGTAAGGAGGCAGGAGCAGAAGATGAGAACGGTGTGCGGGCGCCAAGCCTCGTAAGCACACAGGAGGCAGCACCACAGGGCACACTGGGTGTCTGGTGTCTAGTGTCTTGAGAGAAAGAACTTCCGACTGAGAAGAAAGTCGCACCCAGGCCCCACAACTTCCTCCATCTGTGTGACCCTGAGCAAGTCACTTGGCCTCTACAGACCTCCAAAGTTTTCTTATCCACACAATAAGGGAACCTATATAAATAAATAAATAAATCATATCACTGACCGAAGTTATTTTACCGCCAAATGATGGTGGGAGGTTCACGTTCAGACTGTGTATTCTTGATTATTAAAAATAAAAGTGGTGATTCCATCTAGTTGCAATGTTACTGTCTCTGAGACAAAAAAAAACAAAAACAAAAAAAAAACAACCACAAAAGAATTTCAGGGGAAAAAAATCAGTATTTAGCCATATAAAAACACAGAGAAATAGCATGTGAAAACATCATGACGAGCATCTATTAGTGTTTTTCAAAGTTGCCTGATCACAAGAATTTTCTTCTTAAACACGGAGTTTCTAGACTTTGCCTCAAGATCAGCTAAATCACAAACTCCAGGGGAAGAACCTAGAAAGCTCATGAATAAGAATACAAGGTTTTCCTTGTAACTAAACAAAGCTGGGAAGCTCTGCTTAGCTCAGTCTTTCCTATCAGAAACCCTGCAAATGTGTTCCACGCACAGGCAGAGCCTCAACATCACCTGGGGCAGGTTAGAAACTCAGAATCTCAGGCCCCATTTCAGAGCTCCTGAATCAGAATCTGAAGTTTAAGATGGTTGCTAGGTGATTTTTTATTTTTTGGCATATTTTATTGATTATGCTATTACAGTTGTCTCATTTTTTTCTCCCCTTTATCCCCTCCACCCTGCACCCCATCCCATCATCCCCACGTCCACATTTTCCTGCCACCACTTTCCCCAGCCCCAACCCTTCCCACCTCCCACCCTCAATCCTTCCCCCATTTGGCTTTGTCCATGGGTCCTTTATGCATGTTCCTTGGTGATTCTTCCCCTCCTTTTCCCCTGTTATCCTCCTCCCTCTATGGTTACTGTCAGTTTGTTTTTTATTTCAGTGTTGCTGGTTATATTTCTCGTTTGTTTATTTTGTTGATTAGGTTCTACTTATAGGTGAGATCATATGGTATCCGTCTTTCACCGCCTGGCTTATTTCACTTAGCATAATGCTCTCCAGTTCCATCCAGGCTGTTGCGAAGGGTAGTAGTTCCCTCTTTCTTTCTGCTGTGTAGTATTCCATTGTGTAAATGTACCATAGTTTTTCGATCCACTCATTTACTGTTGAGCACCTATGGTCACTAATATCTGAGACGCTCTGGTCTAACACATTCCCATTTATTCTAAGATACTATCAGTGATAGGAAACTCACTACCTAAATATCAGTTACAATATCTGATATTTAGAGAATCTGAAGCCCTATCAATGAACTTTTACTACTGCATTTCATTAAAATTAATTAGTGTCTCTTGCATTTGAGTAGCTCTTTTTATACCTTTGAATGAAAAATATTGGTTCCCTGGGTTATGCAAATATTCCAGATATTGACCCATTTCATCATAAAATATCACCACAGATCTAATAAGAAATATCTTTAAAGTCTGTTAATCAGTCAAGGTCAGAGTGGCTTAAACAAGTTTTCCAAATTTCAATTTTCTTTTTCATTGGAAACAAATATTATCAGTTGTTTTCTTTTTAAGTGACAACAACATTTATTTTCCAAAATATTGGCATGTGTCTACCAAATACATAAGCTGAATGACCTCAGTTTTGCCTGCCAGTTCTTCTTTCAAGTAAAACCATTCTACGGAAAAAGTGGCTAGTTCAACTAGCAACTCGAACAGTTGTACTTCCTAGAAGCAACCACAGCACTTTTGATGGCAGCAGACATGCTTGATGCTCAATGAATACATAAAACTACTGTACTAAAGGTTTGTGATTTAATATATTTAATTTCTTTTTTGCTTTATCATGGAAGCTTTTAACTGAACCTTCCCTCACCCACCTTTTATACTTTAATTGTATAGCAGTGAAAAATACCATAATTACAGGTGCTGTCATCGTTTTGATTTGTATTAAGGTGCTAACAATTTTGTCTGCCATTGCTTTTGCAACGTGAGTACAAATCTCAACAAAGTGATAAAAGAAAACAATGTCTTAATAATATTATGAGGATAGTTTTGACCTTGTAGGTCCCCAGAGGTTTACAAGCCACACTTTGAAAATTGCTGTACTAATCTGTTCTCTGAAGAAATCTCCCTCTCCCTCTCTCTCTCTCTCTCTCCTTCTTTTACTCTAAGTGAAATTTTCTTGCTGGGTAGTTTGGCATCCCTCCTTTCTCCACAGTTTGACCTTAATGGGGTTTATGGAAAATATAAATCAGAGTTAATCATCTCTGCATCTGTAACACTCTTTAGAATCTCAAAAATTCCTTACACTTACATGTGCACTAAAGTAAAGTTTTACTTATAGTGGTTCAATAATCTAATGTGATTCGATAATCTAAAATGAAAAACATATCTGGAAACATGAGTTTATAAAATTGTATTATCCTTGTGTATTAGATAGGGTCCTTTCAAGAAAAAAAGAAGCCACTATATGTATTTAGAACTTAGTTTTTAATTTACAAGAGGTAGTCAGCAACAAAGATTATGGAAAAACTAAGGAAAAAAAGAAAGAAAAACAGAGGTGGAGAGAGAGAGTGGGGTAAATTCATATTTTAATTGTTACCATTCCTAGGCTACCAGGGAAAATGGGGAAATATGGTGGCGTTCTATCCCAGGGGCTGGAATAACTTAATTTCTGAAGTTAATAATCCATAGCAGACATTGCCTACATGACAGCCAGGAGGAAATGTTCAGTAAATTGAATAGATCTAAGAGGAAATAGGCCAAGGACTGGTACATCTTGGCTTTGTTGCAATGTTGCTGTAGAAGAATGCCATTTATTAAGTTTTTCAACAAATCTTTATTGAGCAACTACAATGTGATGCCCCCTGTCCTAGTCAATGGGGATAATAAAACAAAGAAGACTCAACATGAAGCTGATGTTCTAATGAGGCAAAATGAATAACAAATACCCCATAAATAAAAACTAATGTTAGCTGCTCAGAAATTCGAGACAGGATAATGTGATAAAGTGATGGAGTGGCTCTTTTAAATCAGGCATAGAGGCAGGGGGGCATGAGAAGATGACATTTAAACTAAGAGATTGACAAGAAGGATCAGGCCTGTGAAGACCTGAGGATAGAACTTCTCAGGTTAAAGTTAGAAATAAGCTTGACACATTAGAGAAACAGAAAGAAGGCCAAGGTGGCTGAGATTCGTGGGCAGAATGAAAAGCACAAAGAGAGTTAGGCAAAAGCCAGATTGTATAGGGATTTATCAGTCTAGAAACCTTTTCATTACGAGGTTGTAAGAATTTCCTTTTATTCTAAATGCGATAAAATGTCATTGGAGAATTTTAAACCTGGAAGTGACATGATATAACTTATTTTAGAGGGTTCTCTGGAGGGCAAGAGTAGAAGGATGGAGTTATTGAAGGTCAAAGAACCAAGAATAAATCTACTAAAGGTACATTGAAATCATTACGAATGGTCTCAGGAGCAGAGGTGGAAGAGAAGACGATGAGCCAGGCATTGCGTTATCAATAAATGAAGGAATCAGGCAATTGCAGTGGGATATATGGCAAGAGCTGACGGCATGAAATTTACAGAAGCAGTGGTTTTGAAGGAGAACTAAAGAAGTGGTTTGTAAGTGGCTAAATGCATGCTCTGAGGCTCTTGGCATAAAAGCAATGCCTCCAGAACCCTATTATCTAGAGGACACTGTTATTTACAAAGAGACATTCAGATTTCTGTTAGGGCAAGATGCTGAAAAGAAAGTTTAGGGACAGGGGCGTGAATAAGGTAGTTCACAGCTAACAGATCATAGATCCAGAGGGCTCAGTGAAAAGCTCTGTGGGGAATCAATGCTAATTAGTAACTATAGTGATCAGGATGGCGGGGATTCTGGTAATGAACAGTTTAGGTGTTGTGAGGACCACAGAGAACAGGATGTGAGGCAAGACTGAATGAACCAGGCTATCTCTTAGGAGGACGTGGCAACCCGGGCAAGCTGGACAGCTATCATTTCCTGATGCTCAGGGGATCGTGGCAAGCAAAGAGTGAGACAAGGACCCTGTGGGGTTGCTTTCTTTGGTGGCTGTGGTACGGTGGGCAGTACAGAGATGGCAGTGGGGACTTAGGCTAAGTGCTGTCTTAACTCAGAAGCCTTCAGCGTTGCGGCAGCGAGTGCCGCACTAGGCCCTGTCTCTCCTCATCAAGGCCTGTTCACAGTAGGTGAGAAACTGGACCAGAAGGAATGAGTTTCAAGCTTCTCAGTGTGGAAACCTTGCTTCACGTGGAAGCGGCGCAAAGGCCCAACACGGAGAATGGACTGAGTCAGACTCTGCACTCTCAGCCCTGAGACTCCGAAACCGCTCCGTTCCCCTGGGGCTTAAAGAGGCACCTTTGCGCACCTCTGAACAGTGTGATCTCTAAACAAGTCCCAAATCTCAGATTCAGCGTTGGCATCATCCGCACCTTCCCCGCTAACGTCAGCAGCCACGACATACGTGATAAGGCCTCACTAATCTTGAATGATGAGGCTTATATGACTCCATAACAAAACTAAATTACAGACGTTCTGTTAACAAAATGCAATTTTATTACTCTTAAGTAGAGAGTGTATTATGAAGTGAGCTATAAATGGGTATTATTAAGTTCAATGGAATAAGTTTATGGAAAATTACAGCTCACAATAGACCCACGTAGCCTGAAAGTGTGTCACAAACACGTAAATCCTTTTGCATAAGGGGAATAATTGCTCTGGTTTGGAAACTGAAGGCAAGACAAAAAGGGTCACTGATTTAGTGAGTTTTTGGTTCCCAAAACTACTATTTGTAGTTTGAATTGTCTCTTAAACATAAGACCCTAAAGAATCAAATATAAAGAAATTATCTCAGTATCTATTTGGAAAAAGTTAAGCATAAAAATTACTGAAAATCTCCAGTGAACATAGTTGGAGAAAATAATATTCCATTTTATATTTAGGCCAGTATCCTTGATAATGTTCAAAGACTTAGTTAAACAAGGTCAGATGGTTGATATAGGTATAGGGCTCCTCAAAAACTTAATATGCTACAGCAGAGGGCCTCAGACTGTAATGTGAGTGTGAATCATCAGGGGATCATGTCAAATGCACATGCTGACTGCTGGAGGTCTGGGGCGGGGCCTGGGGCTCTGAACGCTCCGTGTGGCGACAGCGTGGCCTGTGTGTGCCACGCTTTGAGTAGGCAAGTGCAAAAGTGCCTCCAGATTTTGTGTGAGAGATTTAGTAGATAGAGTGTAGGATTTCTGATACTGCAGACCTTTTGTGGGAAGAGAAAGAAATGTCAAGTCTTAAGATTGTTCTATTGCAAATTTTTGTACCTATGATTTACCTTTACTAAGTAGGAGGAACCTTTCAGTTCCAGTCCCTTGTCTTTTTTCTCATCTGCATTTCTCTAAGCACTTAGTAGGAGGTCTTTTACTTAGAGTATTAGGCAAATTACATAGGAAAATCAAGTAAAGAATTCTGTAACACTGATGTTAGTATAGCAGGCCTTGTTTTACATTTAAAAAATAGTGCATTCTCTTTAGATAAATTTATTTCAGTTCACTAATATGGTTTAGTTAGCGACTTGTTTCACTTAAGAGAACAATCAGCAATTGCTTTAAATTCACAGACTTACAGGATTCTAGACTGAGCAGTTCATTAGAGTATGTGTTACCTAAAACTCTTGTTTTTCAGATAAAGAGATAGAGACTCTTATTACATCGTGTGCCCAGTAATCAACAGAAAGATTTTGTTCCCATATCTTCCGTCTTCCTTCAAATGTTTAAAGAAAAATGTGTGCCTCAGTGCCTCTTGCATTTAAACTCAACAACTGCTTTTCTACTGCACTTCTGGCTTCTTAAGAGAGTCATAAGATATTTGTAAGTATATCAGTATAGAAAACATCTTTTTTATGCACGTACTTGTGACGTTTACTGTTTTTCAGATGCTAAAAGTCTGTGCCTTGAATTGTGTTAGGAGGCATAATTTGAAGGTTTAACACCAATTGATTCATCTCGGCTGTCCGTGCTCAAGTTTCAGGTCCATATGAGCCTCTGTTCTCAAGCAGACTGAACAGAATGCTGTATCATCCTAGAAGGCGGTGTGTTCATAGGAGATGTAATGCAGGTTCAGGATCACAGACTTACACAGCCTCTGATTACTGTCCACGCGGGGCGCTGAATGTCCCCAGCAACCTGTGAAATATGCAGAAGGCACACTCTCCAGCTCCACTTGCCACTTAGCTGCGGTGAGCTGGCTGGGCTCCAATTCAGGTAATTGCATCCTGTCTGCTCAAATTTCCTTTGCAGTTCCTATCAGATATGTTATCCTCCTTAGCGTGGCTGCCCAGAATGATAGTTTAGGATTCCCTCACAGCTGCTAAACAGCTGTTGTGGTCGACCCAGAGGTGACTGCATTCCAGCAGTGGGTAAAATGATTCCTTGTTATTCCTTTTTGCCATCACAGGGGCATTCTGAGGCCTAATTAATTAAGATGTGCTTGGCTTCCAAAGTGCCATTTATGGTAAAGATGGCAGACATTTATTAGTAAGCAGTTTTAAAGACCTCTGCACCTGCCTTCATCTCAAAGTGACATCAGGGCATAACATATTCTTTACACTACAATGTGTCCTGTTTAAATTGAATAAGAAAATTATGATCAGAAACGGGCATTGGTTGGATTTAGGATTGCACAACGAACTGCCTTTGTTTCACTTTAAGTGATCTTCAGTAATAATGAAGCAAACATCTCACGTAGAACTGCATCGATAAACTTTTCATTGACGGTTCCACATTCATACTTACAGGATCTAAAAGGCGCCCAACTTTTTTTGTCCATCATTTCCCCAGTTTTTCCATATGACTTTTTATGCATCCAACTTGCTCATGAAACTATGCAGCCTGAAAAAAATAAAACTATCCCAAAACTGAATGGCTTAAAACAATCTTCATTTTATTACATCTCATGATTCTGTTGATCAGGAATTCGGGAATAGCTCACCTGGGAAATTCTTCCACCCCATGTAACATCGACCGTTGAGTACTTTTAGTATTCAGCTGCGCTGGACTGTTCTGAAGGTCCAAAATAGTTCATTTACAGGCCCAGTGCCTTGTCAGGTTAGACGGAAGACAGGGCTCAGCTGACTCCCTCTCCGTTTAGTCTCTGGGCCTCTTTACAGTCTCCCCAGCAGCACAGTCAAACTACTACTTGGAAACCTAGCGTTTCAAAAGCCTGAGACAGAAGCTGCCAGTTCTCTGAAAGGTTGGAGCTGGAAAAGGCAGTGTCACTTTACTTCTACTTCCTTTGTCAAAGCAGGAACAAGCCACCCCAGATTCAAGGGGAGGGAAAACAGGTCCACCTTATAATGAGAGGAATGCCAAAGAATTATGGGGACCTTTACTCCGCCACACTGGCCACTTTAATAGTGTTCTTGTCCATGGCAATTTCAAAGATACCCGCGTTTTCCACAAGAAACACCTCTCCCACTGAACATCTAGACACAGATACGGACTTAGTATCAACCTCATAGCTTTGTTAACCTAAATTAACTTTGGAAACATAGCAAATGCAGGTATTTATTTCTTCAGCATTAGCACATGTAGAAGGCGCCAACCACAGTGATCCCCATTTCTGCCCTCTAAATGACACAGTACCCCCCAAACTATTGCTTCAAATAAAATTGCAAATAGTTTTAATTATTCCAAGTGCATTTATACCTGGAATATTCAAAAGACATGCAGTGGAAGTAGGTCAGATATTATTCTTTCTATTTTGCTCCTGAGGAACTTAAAATAGACAGAGGGAGGGGATTTTCTAAAAAGTCCCCAGGAACTGAGTGATGGGCCACTCATTGATAGCCACCTCATCCAGGACGCCATCTTCTTCACTCTACATTCTTTCTCTGTTAAGTCAAATCTTTTAAGATTTGACTCACAACCTAAAGATCCTTGGTGAGGTGCAAGGTTCCTGACTTCACTATAACGAAGATATTTTTGCAAAAGGACAAAGCAGTTTTCAAGCTAGATTCACATTTTCATCGAGAAATGTCTAAACTGGAACTGCTTGTTGTCCCAGTTTGTTTATTTCTCTGGGTATGGAGGAGGAGAGTCTTGCATTGTTGAATAATGTGTGGTTTGCTTTGTTCAGCCATGTCACAGTCAAAGATACAAGGCCATTCCAGTATTCTAAATCTTCTCTTTTTTAAGCAAAACACATTGCCTGCATTATTCTTGCCTTTCCTCTAATTCTTCATATCCTTCTCAGACTTAAAGACTCAACTGAATTCCCCCAACTGCTTTAGAAAGACAACTCACACTATATTAATCCACATTTCACTCTTTCTCAACGCAAAGAATTTTACAGTCTGGAGTATGCAATATCAGAAATGGATTATATTCACTTTTTCACTCCTCAAAAATTTTAAAGCATACTTCCTGTGTATATTTCTAGAATAGATACCCTGATGATATAAAAGCAACCTTATGTTGACCTCACTCCAAACAGCTAACTGAAGAATCACTACACACCATGTACGAGGTATGATATAAGGGCTTCACACATGTCATCTTACTGACACCTCATAACAATGCCAAAGGGCTTTGTGGATCATGGAACTGGAGCACTGCAGTCCAAGGTCACTTTACTAGTTAGGTAGCAGAGATAGGACATAAGCCCAGAACTGTCTAACTCCAGAAACAAAGCACTTGGCCATTAGGTTATAATGTATTTGGATGATTGTATTATATGTATGCATTTCCATACAGTGCATGTGTCTGTAGATATAGTCATTCAGGGAAATATATGGTGACATTTATATTTCGAATGTCACATGTAGTATAAGAAAGGCACAAAGAGTTATGAGACTTCAGATAAGAATAGAATAACTTCATCCAAAATAAGGTTCAAGGCACTTGACAAAAGCCTTATCACTGACTAGTTTGGTTTAATATGAGAAAGGGATGGATGAGCATAATGAGTAAGAATAGAGTAGGACAAACGTAAAAAAATATTCCAAAATGTTTGAATTTGGTCTCATGGTCATTGCTAAGTTTTTATGGGTGTTTAATGTGGGTTGACAAGATCTTTAAGAGGATTAATCTGTCAGCCTGAGCATCATGATGGATTAGAGTAGGTCCATGTCAGTGATACGAGTTAAGCCTTGCCCTTTTAATTCCTAACAAAAGCAATTATGAGGCTATTGCAAAAGTACAAGGAAATGAAAGTAATAGAAGTCTGACTTCATTACACAGAGAATCTCGGCTTGTTTGTTGATGGCTTTAAGAGTGCAATTCTTGAGTTGTAACTGTTGGTAATAACAATAGTAGCTCCTCCTTTCCTCCTTTCATTGGACCTTCACGTACATTATTCACTCTTTTAAATAGAATTGTAAATAGACTGCTGACTCCACAAGGCTGGGGATCACAGGCGAACGAAGTGCTGAGGATATAGGAAGATGTTTGGCTAATTTTCTAATTAATCTATAAGCAACAATTCTCCTTCTGTTCTTGGAGCCATTCTCTAAACTTCCTCCAGTTGCGGTTATCAAGGCATAAATAATAATCACAAAAATAATACTTCTCAATAAATAAGAAATTGCCAATAGTTAACATAAATCAAACAATTTAAGCACAATTATATAAGGTATATTATTATTCCCATTTTACACATTAAGAAACCTGGGGCAGAAAATGTTAAGTAATTGCCCAGGCTTCTGTATCTATTATAAATAGTTCTGGGGCTCAAATGCAGACATGATGACTCTAGAGCTCGCGTGTCCTTAATCACCAGTCTCCCAAATCTAGATTGTCTACTCTTGGTTCCTGAGGTTCTGTGAGACATGAGGTCTTTCACTAAAGGCCCCAGAAAGAAAAGCTGTGTTTTAAAATATAAATATAGGGACGATCTAAATAGAGATATTTGGCAATGCATGTCTATACATTAGGATATAATTTAAAGACTGCCTACATTGCAAATCCTGAGTTTAAATTTAACTGTGTCTTCCTGAGCTTAACATGTCGAATGGCAAAAAGGAAACTTGAAAACCAGTGGGTGGAAAGAATCCAACCTCCTTTATCCAAAGTAAAACTCGACTTCTAAGTCCCCAATGGATTTCTCCTTCCTAGCGGCTGGCTGCCAGGAACAGAGGCTGTGCACCACAGCCCCGCACAGATGTAATGGGGTAATTAAGAAGTGTGCTGAGAATTTGGCCCAGAACTTGGTTCTGTTTTTGCTCTGTGGATTTTGTGTTGGTGGAAGCATTTCAGGCAATCCGTCCTTTGTGCTTGGCAGTGCTAGTGACACAAGTCAGCTCTTGGAATGCAGAAAGGGACAACCATACCAAGCGGGTAGCCAGGTTTGGCAGCAAGTTATTGAGGCTTTAGGGTCCTTTGGCTGTGGTTAGTGTCCCTCTCAAATAACTCAAAGCATCAAGTAGTAGGGGAAAACAGGACTGCCATTTCCCCAATCTGCCCAGACTGAGCTTCTGTCTTTTTTGGTTTTTTTTGCCTGTTCTGTCTACAACTATATACACATGTAGATTTGCCATTTCAAAGAAACCTTTGCATGATATTAGTAGTCTGATATAAGTCTGATATAAGGGTACACGAATGTCTAATTATTAGTGAAATCGATCATTTTTCAAATGTTGGCAAGCCACATGTATTTCCTTTCCTATGCACTAATTGTTCATCCCATTAAGCAAAGACCCACAAACTGCTGTGGTGAGCTATGAAATGGGTACGCACATATGATGATTATGGGATGACAAATGCTCACAACAACTGGTCAATATCTAGTAAAAATTTTAAGGTGCTCCTTCCCAACAAGTCCCCTCTTATGTATTTATCTTATAGACCAACTCACACATAGGCAGCATGACATATTTATAAGACCTTTACTACAGCCCTTCAGGTAAAAAATAAGATACGAAACAACATAAACATTTGTTAATAGTTGCCCGGCTAAATAAACTATGGAAAGAACATTTACTTCCAGCTATGATGAAGTAACTGGCATGAGGCAGCTCCCCAGCCATAGATACATGGAAGATGGGACAAAATGAATAAGGTAATATTCTTTCAGCATTGAACAATCGACAGCATAAGCTTCTGATCCCTGAGAGAAGGGAAACTAAAAATGTGAGGTTCACAACAGTCCAGCCTCCTACCTGGTGATAATTTCCTAACCATGGTAAGGAAAGCTAGATAGAGTAAAAGCAGGTCTTGGCAATCCTTTTGAGTTTAGGAAGCAAAGGTCAGAATTGGAGGGAGCTGAGATGGGTGGAATTTACATGTGGCTCATTAGAAATGAAGAAAGAGCTACATTCAGAGGGGGCCCCAAAGAAATGACAAAGCTACATACATCTATGCTGGCAAAACCAAAATAAGAATTCAACATAAAAACAGTACTATTTACAAAAGCACAAACAAATGAAACTTTTAGTTATAAATATGCCAAATCTGTGTAACAATTTATTGTGAAAAATATAAATAATGATGGAAACAAATAAAAATGTAAAAACCAGAGATAGAGCATATAAATGGATTAGATGGTTAACATTGGTAAAATGACAATTCTTCCACAATTGATTACTAGATTCTATTTAATTTTAGTCATGTAGTTGTCAACCTTCTGAAATGTATATGGAAAAGCAAAGGAACTAAAGTAGCCCAAACAATGTTAATAAAAAAGGGCAAAATTGAAAGTCTCACATTATTTAGTTTCAAGATTATTGTAAAACTACAAAAACTAAGACATAGATTCAAAGAACAAAAGAATCCAGAAACATATTCACATGTATAGTCAATCAATATTTAATGAAAGGACTAATATGATTCAACCAAGGAATAAAAATCTTTTCAAAAACTGGTGCTGGAATAATTTTATATTTGTACAAAAATAGAAGGAAGGAAGTTAAGTCTGTAGCTCACACTAATATAAAATTTAGACTTTTGACCAAAATAGAGGCATAGGTAGATATGCCTCCTCACAAAAACCAAAGGGTAACAACCAATCTAAAAACAAAAACAACCAGAACTGCCAGAAAATCAAGCTGTATGGAAGTCTGACAAGCAAGGAGTTAAAGAAGAAACATTCATCCAGACTGGTAGGAGGGGTGGAGACAGCCAGCCGGGGTGGAGAGGACACAGCGAGGCAGCGACTGGCCAACCAAGTGGATGAGGTGGCAGCTGGTGGACCAGGAAGTCCCACATTCATGCACGGAGAAAAACCAGGAGGAATGACTGGGGTGCGAGCAATCCCTACCCAGGACAAAACATGAAACCCAGGGTTCCAGTGCTGGGAAAGTAAAGCCTCAGAACCTCTGACTATAAAAACCTACAGGGGTTGCAGTAGCAGAAGAGACTGCCAGTCTCTCAGGAGAGTCCACTGGAGGGGAACGTGGGGTCCTAGATTGTACACAAGCCTGTCCACTCCAGAATCAGCATCAGGGCAGCACCTGGAAGGGCGCCATTCACTTGCAGAAAGTGGGGGAAGTGACTGAAAGCAGGGAGGGAGCTGAGCAAGTGGCATTGTTCCCTCTCTGATCCCTCCTCATAACCTCTGGCTGAAAAATCCTATAGAGGTTGCTGCAGTGGAAGAAACTGCTGGTCTCTCAGCAGAGTCCATTTGAGGGGTACTACTGGGGTCCTAAAATGTACACAGTCCCACCTACTTAGGGAATCAGCACCAGGGAAGCAACTGGAAGGGTGCCAGTCATTTGTGGGAAGGGAGGGAAGTGACTGAAAGTGGGGTTAGGGCCGAGTAAGGCATTGTGCCCTCTCTAACCCCTCTCCCACATATAGTGCCACAACACAGTTAAGCGGGCTGGCAAGCATCTAAGACTCCACCCCTTACAATGTAACAGGTGAGCCAACAAACTGAAGAGACAAAGAAATACAGCCCAAATGAAAAAACAGATCAAAACTCTATAAAGAACTTAGCGATGAGGAGATAGTCAACCTATCAGATGCAGAGTTCAAAACTCCAGTAATCAAGGTGTTCAGAGAAATTATTGAGTACAGTCACAAAATAAAGGAAGCAGTGAAGGCTATACAAAGTGAAATGAAGAAAAATATACAGGGAACCAACAGTGAAGGGAAGGAAATCGGGACTAAAGTAACGATTTGGAAAAAAAGAAAGAAAGAAAGATTCAACTGGAACAGAAAGAAGAAACAAGAATCAAAAAAAAAATGAGAAGAGGCTTGGGAACCTCCCGGACAACTTTAAAAATATCAACATCCAAATCATAGGGGTACCAGAAGAAGAGGAAGAGCGAGAAATTCAAAATTTATTTGAAAAAATAATGAAAGAAAATTTCCACAATTTGGGAAAGGAAATAGACATACAAGTACAGGAAGGTCAGACAATCCCAAACATGTTGGACCCAAAAAGGGTCACTGCAAGACACATCATAATTAAAATGCCAAAGGTTAAAGATAAAAAGAGAGTCTTAAAAGCAGCAAAAGAAAAGAAGAGAGTTATCTACAAAGGAACTGCCATAAGACTCTATGCTGATTTCTCAAAATAAACCTTGCAGGCAAGAAGGGACTGGCAAGAAGTATTCAAAGTCATGAAAAGCAAGGACCTACATCCAAGAATACTCTAACCAGCAAGGCTATCATTTAGAATGGAAGGGCAGATAAAGTGCTACCCAGATAAGGTAAAGTTACAGGAGTTCATCATCACCAAGCCTCTATTATATGTAATGTTAAAGGAACTTATCAAGAAAAAGAAGATCAAAACTATGAACAGTAAAATGACAACAAACTCACAACTATCAATAACCGAACCCAAAAAAAACAAAACAAAACACTAAACTAAGTAAACAACTAGAACAGGAAGAGAATCACAGAAATGGAGAGCACATGGAGGGTTAGCACTGGGAAGGGAAAGGGAGGAAAGGGAGAATAGGGACAGAGAATAAGAAGCATAAATGGTAGATTAAAAAAATAGACAGTGGGAGATTAAGAACAGTGTAGGAAAGGAGAAGCCAAAGAACTTATATGTATGACCCATGGACATGACTGGGGGCGTGGGGGGGGGGGGATTGCCAGAGGGAACTGGTGTATTGGGCGGAGGCGGGCAAAGGGGAGAGAAAAAATGGGATAACTGTAACAGCATAATCAATAAATATACTTTAAAAAATTTAATTCAGGGTAAATTGTAGATTTAAATATAAAACCTAAGGCCAGAAAACTTTTCATAACAACAGAAGAAAATCTGTATTATCTTGTGTTAGGTATTTTTTAGATGAAACATAAAAAATATAAACTGCAAGAGAAAAAAAACAGACATATTCTATCAAAATTAAAATTGCATCTCTTTGAAAGACACTGTGAAAAAATTAAAACACAAGCCATAAACCGAGAGAAAAATATTTGAAAAACAAATCTGTACTGAGCAGATAGAAAGAGCTATCACAATTCAATAATAAGCAAACAAACAATCCAATCCAATTTAAGGGGGAAAGGGAAGTTTTTTCAACAAAGGGTGCTAGATCAACTGCATATCTATATGGGGGGAGGAGAAAACTAACAGAGGGGGTAAGAAATTGACTTATTTCACACCTTATCTGAAAGCTAACTTGAAATGAGTTATAGCCTAAATACAAAATGAAATCTATAAAACATTTAGCAGAAAACATCTGCAACCTTGAGGTAGGCAAATATTTCTAAGAACATAAAAGAACAAACCAACAGATAGATAGATAGATAGATAGATAGATAGATAGATAGATAGATAGATAGATAGACAGATAGATAGGATTTCATCAAGATTAATATCCTGTATCCATTGAAAGACACTGGAAAACATCTATGACTACCCCTGCCCCCAAGAAAAAGATCCTAGTCCCAAATCCCTAGGACAATTGTGAATGTGTTACTTTGTATGAAAAAAGAAACTTTGCAATTCCTAAATTAGATTACTAGTCAGATCACCTTAAAATAAGCAGATTTTCCTAGATTTCTGAGTAGGCCCAGTGTAATCACATGAGCCTGTAAAAGATGAAGAAGAAGGCAAAAGGAGACATTGTAGAGATTTGAACCACAGGAATAAGTTAACATTACTGGCTAGAAGATGGAGGGGGTCATGTGTTAAGGAAATAGTGACCTCAGTCCTACAACTGCAAGGAGCTAAATTCTGACAACTTTAATAAGCTTGGAAGCGGATCCCAGAGCCTCTAGAAAGAAACATACTCCTGCCAACACCTTGATGTTGTCCGCTGAGACCCTAAGCAGAGAATCAGCCACACAGTGCCAGATTTATGACCTAAGGAACTGTGAGATAATAAACGGGCGTTGTTTCAAGCCACTCTGTGTCTGGTAATTTGTTTCACAGCAATAGAAAACAAACACAGACACAGTCAAAATAAAAGGCAAGCCTCAGACTGGGAGAAAATATTTGCAAAACATAAACAAAGGACTTGTACCAAGACTATATAAAGAACTCCCAGTTTTCAAGTTGGACAAAAGTTTGAACAGATAATTCACAAATGAAGATATGTAGATGACCAATAAAACCATGCAAACATGTTCAACATTAGCCATTTAGATTTAGATGTATTGTAAACATACATTTAGATTTAAACACAAGGTGAGATATATTTGACTATCCATTAGAATGGCTACAATTTAAGACTTGCCATACCAGGAGTTGGAGATTATAACACAAGAGAAATGTTCATATATTACAAGGAGGAAAGCAAAAAAGCACACCTTTGAAAATGATCTGACAGTCTCTTAAAAAGATAACAGACAACTACCATGTGGCCTTGTTTTTCTATTCTTAAATGTTTACTCAAAACAACTGAAAACATATGTGCATACAAAGACTTGTACACATATATTCATGGCAGATTTATTTGTGTTAGCGAAAACTGGAAAAACAACCCCAAACTATTGACAGTTGAAGGGATTTCTTTTTCTAAATAATGGTATATCTATACAGTGGAATACTCTTCCACAATAAAAAAAGGAACAGACTTTTGATACACACAAGATGGTTTAATCTCAAAAGCATGATGTTAAGTAAAATAAGCTAGACAAAAATAGTACATCATGTAAGATTATATAACAGTTTATACAATGCAAACAAATGTACAGGGACAGAAGCAGGTCAGTAGTCACCTGAGGGTAGAGGGAAAAATAGATAATCAACCAGCATGAGGAAAGTTTTGGGTTGAGGGAAATATTTATAATCTTAAGTGTGATGATGGTTTTATAGGTATATACCTATGTCAAAATTTATCAGATTGAGGTCTTGACCAGGTAGCTCAATTGGTTAGAGCATTGTCCTGATATGCAAAGGCTGTGGGTTCAATTCCCAGTCAGGGCACATGGGAGAATCAACCAATGAATGCATAAATAAGTGGAACAACAAATCAATGTTTCTCTCTCTCTCCCCACTGGAAAATCAATGCAAAACTTATCAGATTGAACACTTTAAATATGTACAATTATTTACTTCAATTATGTCTCCATAAAGTAGTTTAAACAATTATATAGCCCACAAATCACATCTTCCAGCCAGAAAGGCCTGGCCATGGTCCAACAGTTTAAATTCTCAGGTGTCATGATTATCATAAAAGTCAGAAGGATACTCTGAGATAATTAGAATTGTGTCACAGAATGATCCAATTTGGCCTACCTATGGGAGGCAGGTGGGAAAAGAGGGAATTTTCCTTCTCTGTTCTCTTGCTTATTTGAGGAAAGTTCAGCTTCTGAAAAGTGTTTTGCAGTGGCCGAGGGCCCTAACCCACCTGTCACAAACCACTGAGTCACTGAGCTATTGAGTGTGCAAGCACTGGGCCACACAAAGCCATGGCGATTTCTCCCGTCAGGGCTCTGTCTTTAGTACTCAGAAGGCTTTACACCTGAGTCCCTGCTGCGATTAAGCATTGCTTTGAGTGTGTTAGTGGTGGTCAATGGGCTGAGTTACAGGCAAACCTCAGGGACCCCCTTAATGTAACATACAAAATAGAGGCGGATTAAGGTCGGTTGAGGCCCCGGGCACAGAAGAAAATTTTGGGCCCCTTAAAAAAGAGACAGGGAAAATAAAAATACATGTTAACCATATTTTTAAATAAATAAAAAATATTATGTACTATTAATGTTTTATTTCCAGTAAAATTTGAATATACGTATTGCACATATGAAACCAAACTTGGTGTCATCAGAAAAAATTGTAAAGTTGGGGTTTTGCGGGGCCCTTCAGAAGTTGGGGCCCAGGGCACGCGCCCAGTGTGCCTGCCGTTAAATCTGCCTCTGATTACAGAAAATCCCCTGAGGAATTTTCGAGCCAGACCAAGTAGAAAGATGACTGTATCACAGCTATGAAAGAAGGCAACTGTTTCAATCAATGATTTTTTTTAAATTTCAGGACCCACGTAGAGGCCTTCCCAGGGCTAGTTTCTCAGCTCAGGGGTGTCATGAAGACAGAGCTGATTGCTGAGATGAAATCCAGGGTTCTCGGGAGACTCCGGCTCCCGCCACGGAAGCGCCCTCAGAGTGGCGTGCGGACCAGCCCCCATCCCTCCCGCAGGGCGCTCCAGACCTGGCACAGGGAACCGCCAGCTGCAGGGGCTTAGACTTCTCCTCCACTGACAGAATCAGGGCCATTTGGGGGAAACAAAAGAGGATTTTCTCCTCTGTTACTGGCAGCAGGACCAGCAGGTACCTCAGATAAGGGTCCTCCAAAGACATCATTTCTGTTAGCCTCAGACACCTTCCTGACAATCCTTATTCTGCAGAAAAAGCATTTCATTGCAACTTGAGTAGGAAAAGCAAGCATTTCATTTAACCTCTCAATACCTACTCTCTAGTTATTCATCCATTCATTTATTCAATAAATGATTAATGTCTACCTACTGTGTACAGGTCACTCATGCATTTCTAGCAGGAATCCACACTGAAACCTAGGTCTACTAGAAACTGGAACAATGTTATTTTCTTTACATCAGTAATAAAACAAACTATCTTTTGTGAACCCACTATTAAGCACCAGCTGTATTGCACACATTATTTCCTTTCCTCACAATGCAAGTTAGATATAATAAGCATTTCATCGTTGACAAAACAAAGGTTAAGCAATTCATCCAGCGTAACAACCACCCGATCTGGAATTTGAGCACAGATTTAGAACTACCTCAGACCCATGCGCTTTCCACTCTCGGTAGATTACCCAGCCTGTTTGAAGTGATTTGAATGCGGTGATGTTTCCTCCTTCATAGCACTTCAGCAAACATGTTTACACTATTATCGCTGGCATATTTATATAGCATTATAACCGTAGGTGGCATCTGGCAGCACAGACCTGTAGTGGATTCCTACAGTCCAGTTTTGTGGTTTTAGTTTTTAGGTTCAGAACTCAATTTGTCCATCATCGGAAACTGATTTGCAAAATGCAAAGGAACCCGATGTATAAATATGAATTCTAAATTATTGTTTAAAAGGCTAAATAGGACCAGAAAACCAACTGGAATATTGGGCATAACATCTCATCCATTCCACAAATATTTATGGTGTATTAGGTGCGCCCAGACAATAAATGTGATTAGTAAGGTCCCTGCTCTCATGGTGATGACACCGTCAGTTGCTAGTTGGGAGAAAAGTACTCATACCAGCCATAAGATGCTCAGCTTTGACTCTGCAGAGTTTGAAGAATCTATGTATGCATTCCTCAAGAGGACATTTTCAGCAGAGCCGAGAGTGTGCTGTAGCTGCCTTGTGCAGCTCTGGGGAGACAAGTGTTAAATTCTCAGTTATTTTGTGAACTGGTGGATGTCAAGTCGGTAGTTAAAATCAGCCACAGTCAATATGTTTATGTCATGGGAATTGGCAAACTTCAAATCAGAGCCCCTCTTCTCTGTCCCCACGAGAGCCCATTGTTAAAGATTCACTGGTCCATCATTGGGGAGAGGAGCAGAGGCCTGGACGTGTAAACCAGGAGGAAGACTTGGATTTTCTTGGATTCTAGATCCTGTAGCTATGTTTAGAGGTTATTAGGAGAATACAGATAGTAATAAAAGTCTTAGGATAGATACACTAACCTGGGGTAGTGATAAAAGCAGGAATTTGAGAAAAGAGCTTTAAAAATGAAGAACCAATGATTAGGCAAAGGGAAAAGAAAGTGCATCAGGTTTGAAGTATCAGAAAGGAGTTTCACAAGGGAAAGTGTAAGGAAAGTGTAATAAGACATTTCTAGAAGGAAGTGCTCCACTTTGCTAGGTTCATCTTTTTAAACTCTTGTCTAGAGATTAGAAAGTGTCCAAGAGTTTTGGCGGCTGGGGTAAGGCGAATCGTTGATAGACTGGGACAAAGCATTTTCGAAGAGCAATGGGAAATGAAGTCAGACGCACAACAGGAAAACGTAGATGGGGGTTGAAGAGGAGGCGATAACAAGGATACAGAGCCAGGGAGCTCATGTTCGATGACAGGGAGCCCCACCCTTCTGGACAGAGGACAGGAGGATATTCTTATTCTGTGCCTCACATCTTAGATCCCCATTTTCTTTTCTTCATGCAGGAAATACCCTTCCGCTAGTGCATTCCTTCTTCGTGTGGGGGTGGAATAGGCAAGAGCTCTAGTTGTGCTAAGCAACCACACTCACTTGAGGTTCATGACACCCAAATCACTGAATCTGGAGATTCAACTGCCTGTCATTTAGGGTAGGTTTTTCTACAGGTGGCTAATCTTATTTCCTGCACCTTGACTTCCCCCCCCCCCCACCCTAGTGTTCTGCTCAGAAGGTAAGTTAATTTCATGCACAGGGAATACCTCACTTTTACCATGAACATATGCTCCAAGAGAGGATATTTTCTCTGCTCATTTTTAACTCATAAAAGATACAGCAGTCTTGGGGGAGATGAGGAAGAAGAGGCTTGCATTTTGTGTCTGGCAGTAACCAGCCCATCCCCATCTCAGAGAACTTGCCTCATTTATATGCAGCTGAGAGGAATGGTCAAGCTCTGTGCCATTATCCCACCATCCATGTCCCAGCTGATGGGGCTGGGGGTGGACAGCTACTCAACAGATGGTCATTGCCGAATCTGAACAGAGGCAGTGACTCGCTGGCTCAAAAAGACAAACTACAATCATCAGATTCCCTATCTCTAAAACTTTCCTCTAGGACTTGCTTGAATCCTTCCTGTTGCAGGAGCATGGGCTGGGAAAGCAGTAAAAATAGAGATAAATATGGGCAGCAGGCAGGCAGAGGAAATGAGAGATGAGAGATAATGTGGTTCCTGAGAGACAGGGAGCACAAGGTTACCACCAAGCCTCCTAAGAGCTGGGACTTGGAACTGGAAAGTTCAGAAACTGAGAACAAAGCCAGATCCAGAGATATTTACTCAAGATCTCAATTCACGATAATAAAAGAGCCTTAATTAACATAGACATGGCTTTTATCCAAGACTATTTTTTCATGACTGCAATCTGATGCCATCAGCAAACATTTATTAAGCACTTACTCTATACCAGACATAGAGATAATAAGGTACTATCTTCACAGTCCTCAAATAATTCTCAGAGTGGGAAACAGAAAAGAAAAACCTCTGTGCTAAGAGTTCATTGGAAAAGGCGGAAGATAAAAATTGAAAATAACAGCTAAAGCCACAATTTTGGAGTAGAGAATTTCTGCAGTTATTAAAGGGCAGCTTCATTTTCCATCAGCAAACTGAAGGCAGCTTAGACTTCTATTGCTGAGCACAGGATACTTGCAGCTTATTATGTTTATACCCATCAGTTCATTACTTCAGACAGTATCTAGCCCACTTGACAGCCTGATTGGTTTCTCTCCACTACAAAGCCATAGTCCGAATACTAGCTCTTGGTTTTATCAAGAGGAATATGTTGGTTTGGCTTGGCTCATTCCTATAAAAGTCAAACATATTCTTCTTCATTAAGAGCCCCAATTCAAGTAACAAGAATAACATAAATCAAAGGCACCCAGATGAGCATGTGATAAATGGGAGTATTTCATATAACCCTCAATCAGTGTCATGAAGTACCAACTATTATTATTTGCATTTTGAGATAAAAAGAAAAGGCTTAGTGATGTTAAGTCGCTTGCCAAAGTCACCAGCCAGAGATCAGAGATAGACCCAGTCCTGTGCTACAGCTTTCCTTATCACACTGTGCCGAAGGTGTCATACGGGAGACTCCTCACCCAAGCACCCTGGCAACAGCCAGACAACCACTAGTTCAGTGATATATCCTCTATCGCCCTCGGAGCAGCCACTGCCTTTAGGAAAGACAGTTGTGGAAAACCACCTAGAATAGGCTGGATTTAATGAAATAAAAGATAATGTTTGAGTTCATATTCAATTTCTTTATGACATTAAGGTCCCAGCTGCCTTCATACACGCACATAGAAGTGTGTGTGTGTGTGTGTGTGTGTGTGTGTGACACACTGAAGCAAAAACTAGAAATCTACAGTACTTATAGCAGTCGTTGGGAACGACGAGCCAGTCCTACTGAATTAGCAATAATTGAACAAGGTAATATGACGGTGCTTCCTTTGGCAAACAGAGCTATTGAAAACTTTTAATTAGCAAGAAAATCTCACAAGCCATAGCTCACATCCCCTCCCGCTAGGCAAGGGCTCTGTTAAAAACAGTCTGTGCAGTGATGAAAACACAGAGGTAAGCCATAAAGCAGTTGCCCCGTCCTTGGGAGGGAAGCAGGACAGCCTTTTAAAGTATTCGCTTAGTGTTAAGTGGAGGGAGGGAGAAAAAAAAAATATATATATATATATAAGCCTTCCATTCACATACCAGATGTTACTACTAAACAATCATTTTCAACAAAGCTCAGCTTGTGTGTAGAGGATAATAATTACTGAGTTTGAGGGTCTTACCAGCCATGGAAGAAAATTCCTGGTGGAGGGAGGGCTGCCACCTAAGGCCTGCTGCTGTGACAGGCCATGGTCCTCCGGCCTTGGGGGCGGGGCGTGGGGTCCAGCCTGCCGTGCGTCTCTTTGAGCGCACACACGCTTACGCACACAAACGCATCGTTTTCGGCCTCCCGGAAGTCCTCTGCCTTGGCTCACTGCTGGAGACGGAGACTGCGCACTCTGCTAGTTGCGCCGGTGGGTGGTCATGGGACCTGCTTTTCCTGCTCCTTGAGATGTTATATTGAGGACGGCATAGCAGTCCTACAGATCTTATATCTCTGTAAGGCCTCTTCGAATCACAAAGATGGGAATGTCTTTTTGTGATCTGACCACCGTGGGATTATGTCTTATGTTGGGTTTCCTAGAAGCACACACTGAGACAGAGATTTGGGGTACGTAATCTGTGAAGAGAGTATTCAAAAGGAAAGAAGAAAAACGTATGAAATGCAAAAAAGATTTGAGCAAGGCGCCTGTCTCAGGTTAAATTTAGTTTAGACTTGACCCACGGGGGTTTGGAGCATACATTATACCACAGACTTGTCCCATCAAGGAGTGAGTGCAGTTAGGGTGTTAAGTGCCAGGAGACTGGGGAATCCCTCTGGGGCAGGAGCAGCTGGGAGACATTAGCACCAACACTCACAGATGCTGATGTTGGGAGCATCAAAGAAATGCAAATACAGGTATAGGGAGAAGCCAGGAAATTGCCTTCTACCCAGCTCACTGTTGTGGCAGCTCTGAGCTAGTATATTCAATTCATTACAGAATGAGGCACCTCATTTGATACACACAATGACATGACAAGAAACGCGAGGCAGACATAATTTCTCTTCAGTACCAGCTTCTATTTTTATAGAGCAGGCAATGTGCCCAGATAGACTGAATTGTGAGCCTAAATAAGCCAGATAGCATGAGAAGAGTTGGAACTAGACTCTAGAACATCTGACTTCAAGTTCTGTGTCTTTTCTGCCACATTGCACTGTCTCTTGCCACTCGTGGTTACAGGTGAGAAAAGTAAAGCGATTTTAGCGAGCCTATAGGGAGCAGAGCAACTGGATGCTGTAGGAAGTAGGAAAGGGTGAGGAGTACTGAACTGGACTCATGGGCATGGCTTGTT
This sequence comes from Mormoops blainvillei, assembly GCA_004026545.1. Classification (NCBI taxonomy): domain Eukaryota; kingdom Metazoa; phylum Chordata; class Mammalia; order Chiroptera; family Mormoopidae; genus Mormoops; species Mormoops blainvillei. The sequence goes on from PVJD01001203.1 coordinate 148,501, forward strand.
GAGGGAGCCATGTCTGCATTGGTCTATTACGGTGGTTAGGATTTAGATGGATAGAGGGATAGGAGCTTTCCAGGGCCAGGCGGTGCCAGACTAGAATGATCCTGGGTACATCTGGAGTATAGACTGTAGATCATTCCACAGAGGGGCTGGATCTGTACCAGCAATGTTAGCTGTGATTATGTGTTGGAAAGAGGGTCTTCAATCACTACAGCCTATCTTTCTCTCATCTCCCACAGGGTCTCCTCCCCGTGTACCCACACCACACCCTTCTCTAGCTTCTAAATTCAGTTGCAGTGTCTGACTGTGTTAACTCCTGAATATTTGGTCCTAACTGGTGAAGATTCTCTTGAAAATGCTTTCCACCATCAGATTAACAGGAATAAAGCCCATTAAACTCAATATGCAGTTTATATTAACTAATGGTAAGATTGTATAGAATTAAAATGGTTTAGGAGAAGCCAAAGTATTAAAAACTCCTCACCCCGCCCCCACCATCACTTCCCAAGAAGTTTCCAAGAGTCTCAAGGGAAAGAACAAAGGAAAACAAATTTGCCACCATCTTGTCCCTAAGATCTGGACCATAAACCCTGATGCAGAATCCTTTGAGAAACGATACATGTGATCCAACCTAGAATTTTATGAGGCCCTCCACCAAGCCTCTCCTTTCCTGCAAGCTCCAATGAAATCAAGCCAATAATGGCTCAGTCGATTTCATGAAAATACAGAAAAGTGCACGAATGCATACGATATAAAACTTCCTCTTTGCTGAGTAATAGCCACATCATAGCAGCACAGTGACACCAACAACTAGCAAACGAAATCCAATTTGTGCCCTAAAATCTGTACAATGGGACCACTTTCTCTCACTCAAGGAGAAATGAAGGCAGGGTCATCAGTAGAAAATTCCTTGCTCATATAGGCACTAGAATCATGAGATTAAAGGACATGTCCAAGGCGTCTAATAATAATAACAGTTTACAAAATGCAGACCTGAAGAACAAATGCAGAGCAGACAGCCCAGATTCACTTTAGAGAGTCGAAGGACTGGGACCCTGGCCTGGTATGCTTTGATGGGGAAGGAACACTTTAGGAAAAGAAATGAACCACGAGGCCTGGCACGGGGAGCTGATGGCTCAGGTGAAGGGCCATGTATGATGTTGGTCTCCACGCAAATATTCTACTTATCCCAAGTTTTATCCTTTGGCCTGCATCTTTGTTTATCTTACTTTTAGGAATGGGTCTATGGAATGGACTGAAATGATGACTCTCCAAAAGACACATCCACCCAGAACCCGTCAATGTAACAGGTTTCTTACTTGGAAGAGGGATTTGTGCAGGTATAATTATGTGAAGGATCTTTGGATGACATCATTCTTGATTATTCTGAATAAACCCTAAATCTAATGATACATCTTCTTATGAAAAAGAAGGGAAAAGCACACAGGGAAGCCATGCGAAGACTGGAGCGATGCACCTGCAGGCCAGGGGTCACCAGGGAACGCCAGCAGGCCACCAGAGCCCAGCAGAGAGGCAGGGAACAAATTCTCCCTCAGAGTCTCCCTACAAAGAAGCAGCTCTGCCCACTTCTTGATTTTGGACTGGCCCTAGGACTAGAAGAGAACAACTTTCTGTTGTTTCAGGCCACCTTGTGTGTGATCATTTGTCACAGCTGTCTAGGACACGAGCACAGCCTGCTAGGGGCTGCTCCTTGGAAACCCACTTGGTAACAACGGCATGCACGGTTGAGCCACCAGGCTGCCTCAGCCCAGGCGCCTCAGCTCTCAGAAAACAAGCCCACCAACCAGCATAAGTTGCGTTGAACCGCGGAAGTTCCCTAATCTCCCCGGGCCACTGACCCCACACAGAAGCTTCTGTCTTCAGCCTCTCAGGCAGCATCTCTACTCAAAAACATTCCTTCGAACCTGTCTAAACCACCTCTCCAGGCCCCTGGGAAATATACTCAAACGACAGAACTGTTCTTCTTTTGGCAAAGGACTTTATCAAACAACGTGGAGTATATCTGCAGTCATTCCTATATCACACAGACAGACTGTGTTAGCATGTGTTTGCTGAGAAAGAAAAACAAAACAAAACAAAAATGTAAAACCATGGCTTGGGATACCCAGTGACTAGCTGGGGCTTTGAGCCTTCATGAATCTTAGCAGTAGCCAGCTAAATGTAATTCAATCTTTTAACTTCGTGATTATATTCGTGTCAGTGGCTTTAACATAAAGAAAAGGCTTCAGTGAAAAATGAAACTTCTGATGAAAAACTTGGAGGATATCGCTTTCACCTCCATCAGAGAGATTCCAAATCCTGCTGAGTTTCCATCTCTACCACTGCCATTCTTTTATAAGGAAAACAATTTGGGAGGAGGAAAGAAAAGACACCTTGGCCTTTGGGGCAGGAGGAGGAGGGAGGGGGAGGGGAAGGAGAGAGGACAGGAGAAAGAAGGGGTGGAAAAAAAAATCTCAGCATGTAATCATCAAAAGATCCTAAAAGATGCAGGGAAATTGGCACATTGCTGATAATAACCATAATAACAAAGTTAATGATAGGCTCTGGGAAGGACCTTGCCTGGTGGAGGATTTGTTATAATGAAAAGGAGACATTCAGCTGGCAGGCATGCCTGCGGTTAACAATGTGGCATTTATCCTGTACAATAGCTTACCAGCCACATCACAGGCCCGGCCACTTGTCTCCTGCACCGTCCTCATTTTGCTTCAACAAAATTATTGGTATCTTGGCTCTTCTCTGGGACTCCACAAAAGAACAGGTGTAAACATTCATGGGGTGTTGGAGCTGGTTGAGGGACGCTCTGTTCTAACTTTGTTTCATTGTTTCTTGCACAGGGCGGGCAGGCAGGCAGCACTGCATTCAGGGATTGGATGGAGTAGGGCCCATGAGGCTGAGAGGGGCCAGGAGCACCCTTGGGGGTCTGCTCATTTATGCGAAGCCTTCCTAAGCTTCTGTCCTGCAAGGGGTCTTGGGCTCTGCCATACTGGGGGCCTAGGAAAGTGCGGAGGATGGGTGCGGGCGAAGGCGCTGCTCATTTATGCCAAACCTGTTTTATTTTTTCCTTTTATTATTTTATTCATAAGAACAAAAGAGAAAATTGAGGCTAATAAATGCAGAAGCTGGCATTGAACCCAGGTCTATAGCTCTTCAAAGGGTAAATCCTTATGGCGACATCATCTCCTGCCCCCAAAGGCGCAGGCAATGCCCTAGATCTGTGGTTTTCAACCTTTTTCATCGCATGGCACATATAAACTAATTGCTAAAATTCTGCAGCGCACCAAAAAGTATATTTTTTGCCAGTTTGACCAAAAAATAGGTATCATTTTGATTCATTTGCACCAGATGGCTATTGTTGTGCTGGCTGTTGTCATTTTTTTTGACAGTCTAAGGGAAAAGAGGTCAGTGCCCCTTACTAACTAGTCAGGTATTGCATGTTTTAAAAATTCTTGTGGCACACTGGTTGAAAATTGCTGCCTTGGATGAGTCTGGGGTGGAAAGTGATCCTTTAATTCTGAGAGCTCAGAATGGGAAATACTTCATTTGAAAAAAGAAAGGTTGCGTGATACAAAGATAAACACTCATAAATAATGCATACTGTAAATGGAAAATTGTTTAGCGAGCAGAATGTTTTCCCCAATTGGCAGGGCTGGTTCGAGCCCCACTACCTGGTGTTTCTCATTCAGGCCAGGGCTTCTAGAGTTCCTGAGCTCCTAGTCATCACCTGGTATCACAGAGTCGGGTGGGTGCAAAATCTCAGGAAAAAAATTTGGTCCAAGATCCCCTTCTCTTTAGACTATCTTTCCACACCAGGCAATGCCTTTCTCCAGCTAAGTTCTTCACCTCACACTTCATGCAGAGCCTCCTGCCATGTTTGTTAACCACTTAAAACCTTAATTGGTGTCGTTCTGTTCCAACCTTTGTTAACAATGCAAAGCACTTATGGATGGGACAATGCCAGCAAAATTGCTAAACAAAAAAGTTTGTCTATTTTTGTGAAAGGAATAAGACAAAAGAGTAGCACAGAGCAACATAAAAGCCATTTCCTTTGCCAAGAATCTTGAGTAATGATTTCCTGTATCTTTAATACTCACTATGAAGGACCAAAGTAATTACAGCTTCTTTTTCCATTTATAAAGACCAATAAACCATTCTTCAGCAGATGTTATGTTACCACAAGTCTCTTTTGAAATTATTGCCCATCTTTGACCTATGAATGTTCCTATTTTAACTCTGCTTAATAATCAGGACTGCAGAACACTCTCATTATGCTTTTTTTAAAGTTTATTAAAAAGAACTCTAATGAAATACCTGGAAGCCCACTAGATCTGGAACACCATTATAGACATTTGATGTGACTTTAACCTTCTTCTTTATTGTTTTAAATTATGAAATGAATATAGGCTCTTTATAAAAATTTGGAATAGTTTAGAAAATACAAACTTTGTCATGTGCCTATCAGAAGGTCAACATTTTCCTAAATCCGAACCCCTGATATTTTATTCGTTATTTCATATTTGTCATTCTAGCCCATTTCATGCCATTCCCTCATCCCTATTTATCTCCCAGTTCTGCCACATCCTCAACTTTCAGACCTCTATCATTTTGCCAGAGAAGAGGGGGGGAAAGGAGATTCTAAGAGGAAAAAAAAAAGTATGACGAAATTCAACATTTTTTCTAAATGCCAAGTGTAAATGTAATTTTCTTTGATAACCATTCCTTAACTTTTAACCACCACCCTTTCCTCTGGGAGGGTGGAAGAATTACCCTTGTCAACCTCTCTAAATTATCAAAGCCCTTTGTTTTCCTTAAAAGTGTGATAAAAATTAAATAAATGCTTACAAGAATATTCCTTAAATTTTAAGTTCTGCCAGGCCAAGAGGGGGTTACATATTTATATCTGAAATTCCACCACCTCACACAGTACCAGACACTTAGTTTCTTAGTCAATTCTGAATAAATATTGAAAGAATAGTGATTTTGCAAAATAATTGGAGGGTTATTGTGGTGCACATTCCTTCTCTGTCCAGAACCTACTGGCCCTTCATAACCACTCACTCATTGCCTTTGGCCGTGATGGAGGGATAATGTTTCTCCTATAGTGTATTTAGCCTAAGTAGAACAGTAAATTCAAATGCCTCCACTCCCGCTTCAAAAGTCAGAGTGATACTCGTTAAGTTTGTTTCCCGATGTAGCTTACTTCACCATTTAGTTTTCTAAGGCTGTTATAACAAGTGCCACGGGTCAGGCGGCTTAAACAACAGAAATGTATGATGTCGCAGCTGTGCAGACTAGAAGCCAGAGGTCAAAGTGTCAGCCGGGTTGGTTTCTTCTGGGGCATCTCTCTGTAACTTACTGATGATCGCCTTCTCCTGTGTCTTCGTGTGGTCTTCCCTCTGTGCCTGTCTGTGTCCTGATTTCTTCTTCTTGTAAGGATATCAGTCAAATTGGATTGGCACCTACCCTAATAGCCTCGTTTTAACTTAATCACCTTTTAAAGGCCTTATTTCCAACTACAGTCATATTCTGAGGTACTGGAGGTTAGGGCTTCAACATATGAATTTTGAGGTAACACAACTTAGCCCATAAAACTCATGCAGTGAGCACATGGCCTAAAGATTCCCAGATGGGCAGCTCATCTGGAATTTAGAATCTTTAGTAAGATGGCAATAGAAGAGATGATTGGGGTCCATTCATTCCAGGGGAGACCTCGGTAAAATGCCATCTGCCAGGAACACATTCCTGTGCTTCCTGATTCTCTTCGCTCCAAAGGTGTCTTCCTGCCTCTTTCAGAGCTGTATTCTCCAAATTTGAGTTGAGTCCAGGGTTCCTGATAGCCTTACCATAAATTCCTCTTTTCTTGAATTAGCCAGGATCGGTGTTTATTTCCCTAGTAACTGATACAATATTTTAAATATCCTTCCAAAAAAACATCCAGAGCCATGTTCACTGACCTTGACTTTGTAGGAGTCCACCAGCCCAGTGAGAGGCACTCAGAGGGCGCCAAGGCTGATGGGCGAGCTCCGTAAACAGCTCAGAGAATTGGACTTCCATCCAGAGGCCAGGGGCTGAAAGGGAAAAAAACGGCTCAAGGGTCAATGGAACATGGGCACATCTCTGACTTTATGGTCCCTTAGAATTTTAAGTTAGGGTGACCACGCATCCTGGGCTGCTTGAGACAGTCCTGTATCATGCTTGTTTTCCCAGAATAAGTATTAATAGTGCTCCATTCACCTCCAACTGTGTCCCAGTTTGGATTAAAAAAATAATATGGTCACCCTACATGAAGTGTTTTAATCGCTGATGTATTCCCCGTACCCAGAACAGAGCCTAGCAGACAGCAACTTTCGATAAACTTTTGAATGAATGAATGAATGAATGAATGAATGAATGAGATAGTGCTTCTTTATCAGATGAAGATGCACGTTTAATTATTTATTTTTATTCTACTTGATGCCACTTGCTGGGCAGACATCCTTAAGCCAAGAGGTTCTGGAGAGCTCCTAGAAAGAGAAGAGGCGTGGTGTGGAGACCTGCCATGTTCCCGTTGGCATCCATGGAAGTGGTGGCTGCCTTTTTAAAAGGGATGCCTATCAAGGCAAGGTATGAAGTCCACCTGTTGTTGGAAAGTCTGCCAAGATCTGAGCTCTGCTGGACTCAGAGCTCAGAGCTCTTTCTCCCCCAACCCCCAAGACTGGTTGAGGCTCCAATTTGATCAGTAAGCAACCACCATGCCACTAATTAAGAGGCATAAGGCATAGCATAGGATGACTAGCTCCTGATGAGCACATGCTGCCTGGAGTTGTCTTGTTACCATTATAAATAGATTAGAAATCTGGGGAGCATCTGCGTTTTCCCCTCACAGAGGAGAATGTGAAATCGACAGGTAGGAATGGAAATGTAAAAAGTGGAGCTTTGTAATTAACAAAGATTAGCTTTATTTCTCTAGGCTCATCTCTCCTCTCTTCATCCCTTGGCACTCCTTCCTCAAAATGTTGCAGCTGCCTGTGGAAGAAGCCCAGCAATTCTCTAATTAAACCATGAGATTTTTGGAAGGTCAGTGCAAGAAAACCATTCTGGTGCTCCAAGGACAAGGTGTGTTTTTTATGGAGACAATTATGTGCTTCCCAGGTGATTCTATCTAGAAACCAAGAAAGACAGATTAGTGACAAGAAAAACAATTCTGTTCTGTCTCTGTTGCGTCTGCATAGCTTCCTTTCTCCTCCTGTCCGCCATGCTTGGACACAATGTTAGTGGCAGCCAGTCCACGGGAGACTGATGGCAGTAAAACTTTGCAAGAGAGAATAAGCAACAAAGGGCCTCCATCATAGGAACGGCTTCTGGGGGAGGCTCCAGGGAGGGGACATAGGACTCTCGTGGTGGGCAGGAAACTCTGGAGCCCAATGGCCTTCAGCAATGGGATGCTTCGGACACAAACATTTCCACAGAGAAATTCTCTGTTCTTCAGGGACCAGACCACATACTTTCTCAAGAGCAAATTACTGAAGGCCCCACTTTATCTGGTTCATTTCTAATAGCTGCAAACATCACCAGTCCCCAGAGACTAAGCCTTGATAACAGATGGCATCTGCACCTGTCATAATCTATTTTCCTCCATCGTTCCTGACATTTTGAAAAGAACCTCCACCCTGCGCTCATTCTCTCAGAGAGCTCTCCTGAAGCTGAGGCCAGAACTGGAGGCAAGAAACCATGCCCTTGGTACCTCCAGGTCTATGAAACATATTCTTTTACAAATCATTGTTTTATCTTCTATTTTTCAATGTGTAAAGATGAAGGCACTCAAGTCGATGGCCCGTGTGACCGCAGGACCTGAAAGTACACATGTCATCCCAAAGGCACCAGACAAGAAGGAAGGGTAAGCTCAAAACAAGTTCTAAACACTGGAGCCCAAAACTGCAAATAAGCAAGGTCAAGGTGTTTGTGTCCCACTAGCATGGCTACCTCCAGGGCTCCACCGACTTTGGCAAGAGTGAACACGCTTCAGACCCCGAGTCTCCAGTCTAATTTCATGAGGCATTCCTGGCAGCCCTGATTAGACACATCCAATTTTTATCCCTTTCAAATGGTCCACGGAAAATTAGATTGGTTGTATTAAAAGAAAAAAAAAGCAATAAAAGCAGCAGTGACTTTTGGAATTAAGGCGTTAATGGTGAGTTTTAAGCAAAATTCTCTTCCTTCTGATGTCAAGCTGAGGGAGATGGTAACCCTCCCCAGGTAACTCTGAATTTCCCTGAGAATACAGCCCTGGGTGAGACACTGGTCACACCATTTTATCACTGGAGTCCAGGCAGGACAGAGAAAAGGGGTCTAGCATGACAGAACGAGAACCTCTCTGATTCAATTCATTATTTCTCAAGCCCTAGTCATCGTGTGTATGTTTACCCAAATTATCTCATTTGACTCGAGATCCGACCCTGAGACAGACGTCATTACTGTCAATTTATAGATAGGGAAACTGGACCCTGATTATAGCATTTTTATCCCTCTGGGCCTCAGATAATTAGAAAGTAATGGATCCAAGTTTTATTGAGACTTTTAGTCTCCAACTGAATTGAACTTTGGCCAGGCTCTCCTACTTTAAAGGGCATCTGCTCCTAAAAAAGTTAATGGTGACCAGTGTAAGTTTAAGGGACATCACAAGGCCATGGTACTTTGAAAGGTAATCGTTGGGCTACATCTGGTCTCTTTGGCAGTACTGTTGGAGCAGACAAGAGCACTTGGCAGGATCCAGTGTGTGTGTCAGGATGAGGCTTCCCCACTGCCTGTGTTTGCTCTCTGGCCTTCTTCCCTCTGAACAAGGCCAAGCACTTTAAAAGGTGAGCAGCACAGCCTGTGAAGCCAGGGCCTGGCAGCTGTCTGTTGAGCAGGCTTACTTCAGTCCAGTGACGGAAGCAAGGGCATCAGGCCATGGGTTAGTGAACAAGTGGTCCAACAGGGTAACAGCTACTGAATGACATGCGCACTTGTGAAGTTAGAATCTAAACCATTCTGGATGTTTATAAACACGAGCCATACTGGCCTAATCATTGGATTCCCTACTGATGCTCAATGATCTGCAGTTCGATCAGCTTTGCATTCGTTAGGGAGTTGTATGGTGGAAAGAAGACTTGGGTTCTAGCTTTAGCTCTGCACTAATTTGCCGTGCAATCTTAGAAAAGTCACTTTCCTCTCTGAGTCTCAAGATGTCCCTCTAACTTAAAATTCAGAGGGAGCACAAAGTCCATGGTCCTTTACCCTTGAATTGTTTTTTACCTTTCAGACCCTTCCCCTTTCAGACAGAAGGAGAGAGTTCTCCTAAGTGCTGCCCATATTAGTCATCTCTCAATAATCTCTGAAAAGCAAAGCTAGCCAGTGAGGCAGGCCGTAAAGTGTATTCCTTTTACAAACAAGGAAATCGAGGTCCAGAATGACTTGATGAAAGTACGAGATCTCCTAATTCCTGGCTTATTATTCTTTCCAAGGCACAATACATCACTACCTTGATTCGAAGAGCGTTTTCGTTCTCGATAACTCAATTAGGTAACTCTCTCAGAGTTGCAGCTGTTGCCTAGAAGGAAATAAGTAAATTTGGAAGCTGTTCTCACTCCTGTAAATTAAGGTGCTTGTATTGTATCATGGTAACAGGAGCCAGGACAGTGACTTTTATCCAGTAACACTGCCTGAACTCTTTTGTGGCAGATAAAGCAGTTATTCTCAAACACTGACACACATGACAGCCTTCGGAGAATCTGCTTATGGTGCAGATAGCTGGGCTCCAGCCCCTGAGTACTTCTGAAGGCTCACTTATAAGGTCTAGATTTGCCTTTGGAAAAACAGCTCTGAAGCAAAGAGTGGCCTCACTGCTGCTGAGGAGCGCAATATAGAAGTAGCTAAAAGTCAGTCACACTCTCTGCCCTCTGCCTTTGCTGGTCTGGTACTGAGAAATCTGAGAGAGCTATGCCAGTGGTAGGTAGGGGCCAGACGCTTACAGCATAGCTTAGCTCAAATGAACCAACTATCTCATATTGTTTTACCATTTTGTAACTTCATCCTTTTTAATCTGCTGGAGTAATTTTATCAACCTGACATAAAATTAATATTGTAAGAACTCTGATTGCATTGGAAAGCAAAAACTAACATATTTTGAGAATTTGCCTTTGACTGGGATAAGACTATTAGATACTTTACATTATTTGGGAAGCTCAAAACCATTGAAAATCCCTTAAAGATATGCAGGCACTCTATGTTATGAACAAGAAGTGATACTGAAAAAACAAACAAACAAAAAACAAACCCACTGCTACTTTCTTTAGAGGTACCATAAAGTTAATTTCTCAATATTTGTGGAAGGTACTTATATAATGTAAATGTTTAAAAGGTGACTATAACTCAAGAAAAATTATGCTAAGAATATAATACATAATTTTAAATATATTCACAAATCAAAAAATAGTCCATCTTTGTTTAATCCTACATCTTCAATTTGAGTTTAGAATATATGATTCTAGAATAGCTAGTTAGCATCTAAAATATGGAAGCAAATTATTGACCAAAGCATTTTGATTTCTTGATTTTCTTCGATCCATGGAAATTTAACACGTATTTTCAACACTATAAAAACTAAAACATTCAACTTTGAGCCCTATTATAGATACTTAGTCCACATCCCCTTATTGCCTAATGCGGAGAAGAGCCACTCACTCATCTTTCCAAATTCCTTACCCAGCATTGGACAAGAGAAGATTTGTTACTGATGCAATGCATCAAACAGCATGCGAAAGAAAAAAAAGAAAAGAAAAAAAGATACATGTCTTGTTGAGATCCTCTCCTGTTTTTATTTCTTCTGCTAAAACCTTTAAGACCTGAGTTGGAGGCTATACGTTTACCGCTCACTGGGACCTGAGCTCAGACAAAGTCCATATTATTACCGAGATATTTGTGCAGAAGCCCTGGCCACAAACATTGGAATGGGAAACATGGACACTGATTCAAATGGTCCCTGTAATGAGAGCTCCCCATGGGGTCATAGAAAATGAATAGGTAGATTGAATTATAGCTCTCAATTCATCATGCCCTCTCTCCACTGGAATTATATAGCCATTCCTTTTGTCATGTACATTTGCAGTGTCTTGTACCAGCGTAGGCTGGTCTATTTCCCTAGATCATTGAGGTTGGATATGGCCACGTCGTTTTCTCTAGTCAATGGAATGTAGGTGACGGGTTAATAGGGGGACCATTTTGAGCCCAGACGTTAGAGACAAAGACTATTCTGCTGGTCTCACTTGGAATCTTGTAATTCACCAGTGGGGGGGGGGGGACATACCTTGGGTAGCTGCTGGTCTTGCAATGATGACAACTCATGGAGCAGGCCTGAAGCAACCGAAGCCTGAATCCAAACGAGTTCAGGAGAGCCTGGTCAGTCCCCACTGAGCTCAGCCAGATCACAGCCAACCTAAAGACTCAAAAGTAAGGCATAAATACCTCCGGTTAAAGCTATTTGATTTTTTTTGGCAATGTGGCATTATTGCACCAATATTTGACTGACACACTAGATAAAGAAAGCTGCCCAAAGAAATCTCAGATAGATATACAACTTTGATGTACAAAAATACATTTATTTTCAACAATTTCAAAACCACTGTCTTTTTTTACAGTAGAAATAGTCAAATGGAACAATAAAACCAAGAACAGTATATATACATATACTGTATATATAGATATGACTCATGCATTTGTATTCCATTGTTTAGTACAAGTATTGCAATTGTCTGCCCCATTTAACCCTTGAAACAAAAAAGCAGGATCTTTAGAAATACTCCTAATCCTGATCTATGCTGTAGCCAGTCAGATATCTGTAGATCACATTCTCTCAATGTCTTACAGAGAGAAATGTGAACAACATCCCACAAATATTAATAGGAAAACTTCGGCCTTTTCTCCCATATATATATATAGATATATATACACAGTGTATCATTTTCTAAAACAGTGTGCACAGGCTGAGCCTGAAAATTAAAAACTGCTGACAGCATGGCTTAAGTGAGCCTACTGAACACAACTGGCATGTATAAATGTGGGAGGGGCTGGGGCGCTGGAAAGGAGAATGCTGGCGCTGGGAGCCACACACTCCGAAGGCAAGAACTATCTTAAGGGAACTGAAGGCAGACATTTGACTTTAAGGAAGTTGTGTACATCTGACAAGCAAATAGCACAGCTTTGCTAAAATCGTCTTTGACTAATATCATTAAAGACTAGACCCCTATTTGGCCCACAAGGTTTGCATGGACTCATGATTCTACAAATGCCACTTCCCTCCCAACCTCACTAACCCCTCCCATGCCAAGATCACATGCTGGGCTTAGCCTAGTGCCCAGGGGACTTTTCTCAGCTAAGAAGAGCCCAAGAATTCTCCATAAACATTGTATATTTCTTTGGAATCCAACCAGAAGGCAGAACCATTGTTGTTTTTAGATCCATTGCCTGGCTTTGTTAGAGAAGACCGTTTCCTCATGCTGATGTCCTTCATTTCATCCTTTTGGAGGGGAACCCTTGTACCTCCATCTGTATCTCAGTTTGAAGTCTCTGGTAGGTTTCATCTTGAAACTTCTTCCATGTCACTGATGGAACAAAAAGACTCCACGTTCCAGGATGTTACTATAGTCCTTCCTCTACCAATCGTCCCAAAGAAGCTCCCCCCATCCCCCCCTTATATACATAAGTAGAAACCAGCTATGGCATGGACACAGAGATGCAAGAGTTAATTGTGACAGACAACTGGAAAGCGTCCAGAACCCAACACATCAACCAGGCCTGGGGTTGGTCGGCTCTGAGGGTGAGTGCATAAGCCAACACGCACGTCTTTCTTTTTTCTGTTTTCTTTTTTACTAAACATTAAATTATTTCTTAGGAAATAAAAAGCTATTTACATTGTAATTATATACAATAAGCCATCAGTAGCCTCGCTATTGACATGCACGAGGCAGGGCCTCCTTCATAAAGATGTGCACGCTTTCTGCAGCTAGTTCACGCCCCACTAACCTGCCTCCTGCAGCTCAAATGGGAAATGGTTTATGTTTTAGGTGTGTGTGTTGGGGGAGGAGGTTGTTGGTGATTTGGGGGATGGGAGGTTAATGAAAAGCCAACCCAACTTTAAAAATAAAACGATAAGAGAGATGGAAAGGGAAAACAGAGTCCTTGCACCATTAATGGCAGAATAAAGCAAGAAGGCCACGGGGAGATGTGCGCTTCGCCCAAAGCACAAGTGCAGCCTTTGATCCGTTTCATCTCACCGCTAAGAATGCTTCGCCTCCCAAAGCTAAGCATCTGCCTGCTATTTATGAAGGGGCCCTTGGTAAACATAGGGTAAAAAAAGACATTTTCATTTTTTCCATAATAATAGTAATAGTAATCATCAAAAATAAAAAGCCGGGAAAATGGTTGACCACGCGGTTCGTTGGTGTTAAACGCTAGTGCAGTTGGGAATCTCCTTTGTGCTTTCGCTGTTTGCAATGGTGGCAATGCCTCCTGCAGGGGAGAGAAGACACAGGGAGAAGAGGATGTAAATTTCATAAGGGCAGGAGTCTTTGTTTTATTTCCCGCTAAATAAAAAGCGACCTCAAGCAGGTGCTTGATATGCGTTTATTGAATAGGGCACCTAGATATTCTAGCCCAGCAGCTCCCTGGCTTATCTCACCTACATTTAAGTTTGCTGTCTCCCACACCGGCACACAAGGGAGGGGCAATACCTTACCATCTCTGACTCTACTAATAACTATAGTGACAGGCAACACGTCCTGAACCCTTACTATACGGCAGGCACTGTGCTAATGACATACCATCATTCCATCATCACAATAGTCTCAGAAGGCAGGTACTATTATTCCTATGTCACAGATGAGGAATATGAGGCACAGGGAAGTCAAAAGCGCATAGACTGGCAGAGCAAGTAGATTGGCTGAACAATAAAATGGACCCGGGTTATCTGATGCCAGAGCCCACATTACTGTGATTACTAATGAGGACATATAATGGTGTTTTTTTGTGGTTAATGATCATGTATTGATAATTTTTTTGTTTTTGTTTTTTATTGTTGTTCATGCTTTTGCTTTATAGAAGAAAAAGTTCAACTGTGATGGATAATTGGCCTCATCCCTCCCCCACTTTGACTTCCACACTTTCAATTTTTCTATACTTTTAAGGAAAAAACAAATTGCCAATTTCATGTGGCCAGAGGTGGCGGGCAAATTTTCAAACATGATTATGTCACTGTAGCCAGTTCTGATACTATCCGAAGAACAGGCCAAGTGGCCAAGGGGGTGGCTGACCTAGTGTTTAGAGGACAGAGGACACAGGAGCTTCGTGGTACCAGCACACATACCTATGACTCGGGTGTCCAGCTCTTTGTCCAGCAGTTCCTCAGGCTCGGTGAAGTCACTGAGTGTGATTTTGGGGGCGTTTTCACTTTGGCTCACTGACCCAATCATCTCCTGCTCCTTGTCATGTTGAACTTGAGCATAGATGTTAATCCAGGGGATTTTCCTACATGGGCGGGAGCAAAATCAGATTATGATCACAGGGCATGTTGAACTGGGGCATTGGGAAACCCTGGGTGATAAGCAGGGGGAAGATGCTATTTACAAGGAAGGCCAATGTCAGGGAAAGGGGATAGTCACTCAGACACTGGGGTCATGAAGTCAAGAAACACAGGGCCAGAGACCCAGATGCCCAGGGGAGATATAAACCACAGAACTCCCTGAGGAATGCACTTTCTTCTGGGGCAAAAACCAAGCAGGTATAAACAGAAGGGCAATGCTGTCTCTCAGGTATGCATTAAAACCCTTGTAAGATTTATCCATTGTTGGTTAAAGGAGCTGGACTTTGACACTAATGAGGTTGTATCACAGTGAAAAGACTGCTTTTTCTAAGGTTGCATCAATTTAATCAATTCACATTGGTTTCCTTTATGAACAGCCGAGAGATGAAAGATGTATAGTCATTGCTAATATTTTTTTTTCCAGAACATCATTCATGAGCCAAGTATCTTAAATACTTCCATAGTCAGTTTCCTCATCTGTTCAATAGGAATAACAATAGCTTCCTTTTAGGATTGTAGAGAGGATTAAGGCAAAGATTAAGAGAAGTTAACTAACTTTTTTCAAAGACGCAAAAGTAGTGGGTTTGGAAAGAAGGCAGACAGACTTGAGGATGGAGGAACAGGTAGGTTCAAGTTAAAATCTCAAAGGCTTCATCTCCTGACCCATATCTATTTATCTCCTGACCCACTATGTTCCAGCCTCCATAGCCTTCTTTGAATTCTTATAATCCAGCACTTCTCAAACTATAAAGTGATTATACATCACCCAGGTCTTCATTAAATGCATTTGTGACACTATAGATCTGGACAAGATGGGTTGAAATTTGGCATTTCTGCCAAGCTCTCAGATGACGCTGATGCCACTGGTCTGAGACCCTAACTTTGAGCAAGACTCTAATCATCAAATTAGTCCCCATCCTGGGGACTTCCAAGCAACTCTTTCCTCTGTTACACACTCTCTTCTACTCATCTCATAGTAGCATCTTGCCTTAGAGCATGGCTTACATGTCATTTCCAAGAGGTCTCTCCTGACCACCCAACCTCTCCTTTTATAAATATGTAATGAAATAGCATCTATGAAAGAAATGAATAGGGTGTCTGTTTAGGGTGGTATAACAGGCAACGTTTGTTGACCTGTTTTCTGTCTTCCCAAGTAGCTAAAAGCCCAATTTGTGTAAGCCTACATTTTTATCTTCACTGCTATACACTTAACGTAGCACAGTGCTTGGCACATGGTTTACTTTCAGTAAGAATTTGTTGAATAATGAATAAATGACCTCAAAGCCTGTGCTTTTTCTACTTTCTATTTTCATACTATGTTCTCAGGCAAAATAAACACAATTTTTTTTCTTGGAATATTACATCTAGAAGAGATCTCTCCACCTCATTAAACAACGGGGAAATTGGACTGATGTTTAGACATTTCGTGAAGTGGATTGCTGGCACAGATGTTATTAAAATTTGAGACACCCCAATCTAGAACATTTTGTGCATTTCATTCTGCGCTTCTGGCACCAACCAGTGACACTTTCAAGCTTCTGTATTCCCCTCCCTCCTCTAATCCCCAATGGATGCAGAGTGTGGGGGCATTTAATTAGGCTTTCCCATAGCTGATTAATAAGGAAAGATAAAAAAAATAGGTTTAAAACATGGGTAGTTTCTGCCTTTCCTTTACGTTCAGTTTTCATGTTTAATGGTTGCTTTTCATACATTAAGGGAGGTGTCTTCGTGACTCCTACTGGTCTGAACCAGTTTAATATGATTTACAAGAACCTTGAATGAACAGACTGTATGAAGCAGCAAATCACAGGCTCTCTAAATGTGCCTAATTAAAAATTTATGCTGGCCCCTACTTTCTTATCTAAATAGAAATGCAGCCTAATGACTTAGATTTCTTCTAATCATAAAAGTACATATTACTCATGAACATTGGGATCAACTGTAATATTTATTAGGTGCTGGGGGCAGTAAAAGCATTCCCAATCACACAAGCCTGTGTAACTTCAGAGCTATAGCTAGAGTTCACTGTTCCCCCACCCCCTCGTGCCTGTCCTGCTCGCCTAATGATACCTTTGAGGATTTGGAGAAAGTTGCCCTTATAAAGATTGTTCACTTTATTTCAGTCTCTAAAAACAGGAAGATTATTTTTCAATATTTTTAATAGATGTTTGGAAGGGAATGAATATTATATGTTAAAATTTTCAGCAATTAAAAATTTGTCAAATTACTTTTCATTTCTTAACATATCCACTTGTAGGGCTGTTGAAAATCTAAGTCCAGACTAAACCCAAAGTTTGCAGATAAGAAATGCGGGAAGTGGATTTAGAGGCATGTCTTAGGCTACACATTCATATAGATTTAAGTAAGAGCAGTAAAATGGATCAACCCAAGTCACCCATAAAAACTTCAGTTTTTACTTGTTCCAACTATGATAAGAGCTAGAAGCCAATGGGAGGAAATTTAGAGACAGTGAAGTAGGCTTCAGACAACAATGAAAGCCTTACTTTAAAAAAAAAAATACTGAAAAAAGTTTTCTTAGATAACCAGGAAACAAAATGAATCTAAAGAATAGAAAGAAGGTCTTATTAGGTGGAGTTTTCAGAAAATAAAAACCATCTCATAATGACTTTTAATTATCTTGCCAAACATCAGTAATAGCAGTCGCTGTAGAAGAGCAAGATCAGATGTGAGAGACAGGATGTGATTTACTTAAAATAAGCTTGGGTCTGTGGTATCTCTATTCTCCTTCCCTGGTAAGTGACAGCTTGGGATACTGAGGTGGTTTTCAGTGCCTTGCACACAGTAGACACTCAATGAATACTTGCTGAATGAATGGATGCTTTAATGACTTAGTCCTGGTGATTAGGGAGAGAAAGCTCTGGGTCTGAAAACTCAGCATGGCTAGTGATCTGGAAACAGAAACGGATTGTCCTTTCTCTACACTGTGTTATCCAAGTGTTCACTAGCCAGGTTTAGGTATTTAAATTTAAATTAACTAAAGTTAAATAAAATGTAAAATTCAGCTCCTCGATCATATTAGTGACTACTGTGTTGGACAGTACAGATTACAGAGCATTTTCATCATTGCAGAACGTTCTTTTGGACAATAACAAAAGAAGCAAAAGAGACTCTAGGACTCAGGGGTAAGAACCTGACCCTTACTTGTCAGCAAGCCAGGCACACTCCATAGAGCTATCTCTGGAGTTCCTTGTGATGAGGGGGAAAGGAGACCAAAGAAAGAAAAGAAGATTCAACAAGACCTCCACCAAAGTGCTTGAATATTGGGAGGAAAACTTCCAGAAGAGGGGGGCTAGAAAAGCAAAGGTAACTGCTGATTGGTAACTCTTAGCTGACTCTGCTGTTTATCCAGTTTGCCTGGTGTTTGTTTTCTGTTGCCTCGGCTGCATAATTCACTGTCAGGGACACAGAAAGTGCTGCCTGCTATTTGGGGGCTACAATGGTGGAATAACTCAGAGGTGGCACCACCTGGCATAGATCAAGTATTGAAGTGTACACATTTAGAGATGCCCACATTAACAAATTGACCATCGAGGGAGTTTAGCAGCATTTACAAGAGAACGGAAAACTCTGTGAGTCCCAGAGGAAGTCTTGCCTTAATTTGCTGACACCTGATACAAATACTTTTTTGCAGAACTTCTATTGACCCTTGTCCTCAGCAACCATGGAGTGCTAGGGGCCAGCAGAGTAAATTTGGGATAGTTGATCTCCAAGCCCCAGCAACCACCAGGCTTCCCCATAATCAAATTCTTAGATGAATGGAAGTGTGTTTTGCTAGTAACTGAAGTACATCCATAAATGGGCAGGCGTTGCCTGGATCAGACTGTTTCTAGATTGACTCTTGGCTTTCTAATCGTAATATGAAAGGTTTTCGCCTCATCTTCAAGGGGAATATGGCAGGTGAGCTGACGTGTCTTGATCCAAGAGGACATGAGCTCACATACTGCTCTACAAATTGAGTAGGGAGGTAAACCTGACCAGGTCATTCTGGTGGAGGGTGTTGAAGGAGTCCTGCTGTTTTGGCTAATGTAGAGATGGATATGAAGTAAAACTGGTGTTTTGGAGCCTGCGATATCCACTAGATATCCACCAAAGGGGGCTGGGGAAGGGGTACGCTGAAGCACCTTTACCACTGATCTCTTCCAAAATCTAAAAGCATTACGCTTAGTACCTAGAAACACTCCCAGGACCAAGTAGGCTTTCACAGCTCATCTGATGATAGTTAATAACAGTCCTACTTTACCCAGGCTTCCTATGAAGCACATTTCTATGCCACTGATATGAGTTTTGTGAGCCTACTATGTGTCAAGTTGTGACACAGAAGGCACCTTTGGAAGGCATGTTTTCTGTTATTTGTAATAATACCTTAGATTTGTTGATTATTTAGTATATACTTGGTATAGATATTATTACATTTAAACCATATAGCAAACCTGTAAAGCATTATTGTTTTCCATTTTTTACAGATGAGGAAACTAAAGCAGTTTACAGAGCAAATCCAACTGCCCAAGGTGACGAATGCTAAAAAGAAAATTAGTTCTGTCTTATTTCAGAGTTCATATTCTTAACTAGTCCACCTCTTGGTAGAAGTATTGCATTATTTAAAGAATGGTAAAGAATCATTGATTTCAATTTCATGCTTTTAAATAAGTATCCGGTCATGTTATTCCTCCTGCGGCCTTCAAAAATAATTTCTGAACATATATAGAGTTTGGTTTTCATGATCGATTTTCCTTTACAAACAGGAAAGGAGGGAGGGGATGAGGTTAATTTTTTTTGGATTGTATTTATTTATTTTTAGAGAAACAGGAAGGGAGGTAGAGAGAGAGGGAGAAAAACATAGACATGCCAGAGAAACATCAGCTGGTTGCCTCTCACACTCCCCAACCAGGGACCTGGTCCATAACGCAGGCAAATGCCCTGACTGGGAATCAAACTGGTGACCTCTCAGTTTGCAGTATGATGTCCAGTCCACTGAGCCACACCAGTGAGGGCAAGGTTAAACATTTTTAGCATTCAAATTTAAATAGCTGCAACACAAGATAAGAAAATGTGTGTGTGTGTGTGTGTGTGTGCGTGTACATACAAGATTTCAGCTGCATTCTCTACTTCACCACCCTGAATGGTTGCTAAGTTGCAAAAGACATCCTGAGTATTTGAGACCTTATTTTAGAAATTTAGGTGAGGTTTGAAAACTCCTTATGCATCTCTCGAAGACAATACATTGATTTCATAGATGATCCTTCCTTTCCCTAACTCAATATAGTTATCAATTGGGTAGAGTTCAGATTCTTATACTTATGTATTCCCTGACCTTCCACCATTCCTACTTTTCCCCATTGCCAAACAGAGTTTCAAGGAGAGCTAATGTCTCATAATTGGGATGAATTTTGGAATGTCGGTTACAGGAAGAATCAGCTCCCATGAATCTAGCTCCAAGATCGAAACTGAGTGATGGTAGTACCTACCTTTTAAACTTATAGATCAAAAACACAGCCAGGCCGACAAACACCACTGACAAGAGCATGAGCATGGCCGAGCTGCTGCGCCCAGCACTGGAGTCCACCAGTGGAGCTAGGAGGAAAGAAGACATTCACTTGGAAACTATTAGCTGTAGCGAGTACCCGTTGGAGAAAGGGGGGCCAGGTGGGTTCCATCTTTCTATCCAGGCTCCAAGTGCCCTGAATGCTACCTGGGCACTGGAACCTTGGTTTCAATGATGAAATTGTATCCCCAGTCGTGGCTTCTTAGGGTAAGTAAACCCCTCTGCTCTTCCTGAGGAGGCTTGCTGTTGTTCTTGGTGTAAACTGAGCAATGCGTGTCGAACTAAGGGGAGCAGAAGAAGGGCTTAAACGCCCTTTTGCTTAGACAGCTTGAGGATCTGTCAACACAATCGCAGGTGGCTCATGCGGGGCTTTGCATTGAGTGCTGATGCAATGTTTCAGCCTCTTTACACTGTTCTGGTGAAACACTGCTGGACGAGCACATCCGGAATCTCCATACCTGACGGCTCTTACAGCGGTAAGGGACATTTAGCAAAGAGGCTACTCCAAAGAGGCAGAAGCGGATGCCCAAAGGGGCATATCTTCTTTTCTTACTTTTACAAATCAACCAACTGGAGTTGATCTCTGTTTCAGCTTAAACTTAACTTATCTGATCTGACCTCCCAATCAAGATTTTTAGAATCAGAAAATCACAGAAATTAAGAGAGTCTGAGGGCTGCCTAATATAATCCCAAGCATTGCCTATTTAAAAAAAAAAAGTCAAAGCCCAAAGAAATTGCAGGTTTTCCCCAAGATCACCCAGGGATCCAACAGCAAGGCACATCTACGAAAGTCTTCTTGCCACCTCAACAGGGAGCCTCGAGCAAGATGTAATTAATCTTTCTTAACCATGCCTATGCAAAAAAGCCCTGCTGCAAAGCCATTTTCAGGCATTTGCAGAGAAGTATTTGCTAATTATCTTGTCCCCCTTCTCTCCAGGATAACAGACCACCATACCCACTTCACCCAGAATCCCAATAGGCACTTACCTAGTGTCAGCTGTGTGACATATACAATGACTTGAACCCCTGGCTTCAGTTCAAACTGGACCAAGTTTTGGTTCAGAGCATTAAACAGCATCTCCACAATCTAGGAAAAAAAAAGGAGAGGCTTCATGGGAAGGCATGACCTGTGACAATGCTCCCTCCTAGAGTAAGAAACCAAGGTCAATAGGCAAAAACCAAAAAAAAACAAAAAAAGAAACCATGTTAAATCAGAGGCCAGGCCATTGGAAGGGATATCTTTATCAAAAAAAGTAGCTGGTACTTTTCGCTTATACGGAGGACAATACTGAGACAGAAAGAGCTGTGTCCAACGCCTCCTAGTAAATTCGAGTTGATAATGGACATCGATGTTTCCTTCAGCTCCTAGTTCAGGGCTCTTTCATCCATGCCTTTTAACTTACCATAGAAAAACCTGCCGTGGGTTCCAATGAAAGAAACTCAACCCACCATTAGCTCTTTAATTTGATCAAGTGCCAGGATTAAAGCAGGCGCGTATACCCCAGCCCACCCCTCTGCTTTCCCCCCCCCCTCTTAGAGACAATGGGAGGCAAACATCAAAGCGGAAGCTGCCTCCTTTCTATGGGATACTTTTTCCTCTTTTCCCCAGCAAATCTCAGAACACATAACATCGATTTAATCACTTCATAATTCCCACACGGAAGCAGAGGCAGACTTAGGCTGTTGTCTCTAACACTTATCTTGCTGTACGCACCTTAATATCACAGTTGCTATTTGTCACCGTAATGACCGATTTATCTAAATGGATGGATATTGTAGTTTCCAAATATAATTCACACATGCCACTTGCTATTTCAGAATAAAGGGTTCTTGTAAAAGTGATGTATGCATTAGCTGAGTTTATTTCTGGCCAAGTTCACTATGCAACCCTGAAATGCAAGGATCCATTTCATTTCCCAGAGAAATGACTGTGATGACATCTGGGCTGCTGGAGACTTGAGATGGACTGAGCATAGATGTAGGGGAGGGGTGATGGCCAGGTGAGTAGCAGAGGATGTGGAAAATGTCCACACAATGATTGCCTCCTAGGGGAGCAAAAGTGTTTGATTCATGCTGATTTTTAGCAGCCTCGTTCTCACTTATTCTTACCTCTGACTTAGGCATCCTGGGAAGGCAGGGAAGGGTGGAGCTCGGCACAGACACCAAGACTCCAATAGGAGCAGGGAGTGAGAGAAGGAGGAGCATGGGGCGGGCCATCTCCTTTACTTCCTGGATAGTGTGCGGATCACAGGAACTAACTGCCCCTTTGGTAAGGACCGTAAATCACAATCTCCTTTGGAAACGCTGCTTCCTTAGTCAAAGCAAAATGAGGCAATCCAAGTCTCTCCACAGAAACATGTTTGAAGCAGTTCATGTTCTCCTCAGAAGCAGAACTTTGATTGACCAGGATTTTTAAAGATAAGAAGCAACTTTCCCCAGCAACAGAGAAACTCAAATTCCTCTCTTTCACCCACATCCCTCCCCCAGGGGAGAAGTCACTGGATGAAAGATAGGAGTTGCCCGAAAGCCAGCCATTGGAATGAATGATGCTGACTGCCCCAGTCTATGTGCATCTATGTTTATTTTGGATTAGGCTGATTATTTTTCAAAACCCTGGGTATTGGGCCAATAGTGGCAGGCTGATGGGCCAATGGGAGAGATTTTGCCTCCCATTTTGGCTGGAATTAACCTTGGGTCCCCCTAGAAAGTGAGGTACAGGCAAGTGTTCTAGCCAGGTTTGCTTTCACTTACTTGTTCCAGGTCCCCTTCATTGCCTTTCCGCCTCTCCGTCAGGTTCTTTGGGGGGAGGATAAAGAGCTCTGCTGAAGTAGGGAGGCCAGGGAACACAGCAACCAGGATCTGGTCTTCCGGGACACCAGTTATCTGCACAGGTGTGTAAACCAAAGAGTGAGGTCCTGGTGGAGCCAGCCTTCCCCGAGTCAACAACAAGGAGCAGGATAGGCACAGGTTTAAGGTTTATGTATGTTTTCTAAATGTAGCATTTTAGGCACAGGATCCAAGTGATGCTTTCTTTCTCTTTCTTTCTGTTCCGGATCAAATCTTTCTGTTTCCCACTAGAAGGGCTAGGTAAGGAATTATTAGTTTCACTTCCTCCTCTGCTTCTATATACATTTTTACTGAAGCTAAAATACTATTACAAATAATATTCAAATTATTGTTTGCTGGGAACATTTGTAAAAGCTCCCCCCATATTTTCTGTTTTTCTGCACTTACAGGGTTCTGGCTAAAACATGAACAGACTGGCTGCAAATGAGGAATAAGAAGTTATAAACAAACCTGGGAAATGCAAATGAAAGAAAAAAATGCAAAGCAGCACTGGTTTTCACTTACTAAAGCAGGATTTTTTATTAACTTAAAACAGCTAATATTGGTGAGGCTTCGATTAAGAGGTCCCCTCATTTGTTGCTGGCAGCACTAAAATTGGTACGTATTGCCAATTTGTTTTTCAAAAGACTTTAAGGCCATAAAAATTTTCAGAACCTTCATTCAATTACTGTAACTTGGAGTGTTGGTCCTAAAAAAATGTTCTAAAATATAGAAATAAGGCATACGCAGGAAGAAATACTCACATCCTTACTTATAATAGCAAATAAGTGGGAAAAACAAAAATATTTGAAAAAAATTAAGTAAATAATGATACTGACAGAATGTTACTCTTCCATTAAGATGACAATTAGTACTGTGAGCCAATACAAAAAAAACCCACTTATGATAGATGCATTCTGCTCTAATTCCTTCTATTTCTTTGGTTACAACTCTATAAAAATAAAAATGTATAGAAGTAAAAAAGCAAAACAAAACACTAAAAGTTATGTTAAGATGCTGAGATGCTGAGTTAATTCTTCTATTCTTGAGTGTTCAGTAAAAGGATTATATTGCTTTACGATAAAAACTTAAAAGTAAGCTTCTGTCAGAAAGCAAATTCCTAATGAAAACAAAACTCTGAGTTCTCCCCCTATAAGGAGGATGACTGTTCTTTCCTATGTGTCTCCTGAAGGTCTTTTATCCAGAACAACCCTTCTCCTTGCGCCAATTCAAATATGATGATGTAATTTTTGACTTGGCAGAAGTACCAGTCTCCTACTTGATGATCTCTGCTGGAAGTGACCTCCTATGTGCCGGCTGCTCACCCTAAGCCCTCCCAGAGTACTACCTCCACCTCGTTTCAGGGACTTAGATCCTGTCCACTGTGACAGGGGAGTACATCCCCTGGTACAGCCTTTTCTCTGATAGCTTCTCATCGCACATTTGCCCAGACCTTCCTGAGGGGTTTTGTGGCCACCTCACTCTTCAAAAGATGCCTGACAGAGTAGAGACTCAGTAAATAGTTGCTGGGTTGAATAGAAGTGGAGGGGTTAGTTGTTTCCCATTTGCTCAGCTCTGGAACTAGGCGTAGAGATTGCAGTTAACTCTCAGAAATGGGACAACAGAGAGTGAGAGGGTTGCCTTGAGGAGACACAATAAGCAGCAGTCAGAACCCTAAAGAGTCCACTATGCAGAAAGGTATCCCCTTGAGGCCTGAGCTGGCTTTGCCAGAGGCCTCAGCATATCCTGATGGAAGGTAAGATCCTCAGTAGCTGGAAGTCTCAGTGTCCAAGGGCGTGGGGAAGGAAGGCATTTCCCTAACCTGCCAGAAGAAGCAAATCTCCAGGGACCAGACTGAGGACAAAATGCAGAGAATTACCCCATGGAGTGAAGTGGCTAAACCTGTGAGTGCTGTGGGCTGGTGTGACCCTTTGTCCTAGGGAACTGTCATCTTGGGAAGCATCAGTCAGTCAGTTAGGAACCTTGGAGGGGCCTTGGAGCTGTGTCTAGAGTCACTCAATCTCAACCAAAGGGATGAGATATTTGTCTCAGTGATATTTAAGACAAAGGTATCAACTGGCATGGCTGATTATTATTATATATTAGGCTTATTATTACAATTACCAAGTTATTTATTTAATAGCTGGTATTTTTTAATAAATAAAATTATACAAAACACACACAATTCTGGATGTTTCGCAGTCAAAAGTATCCAAGAACAGCCTCATTTTTCTCCTTTTCTATGAATAATCTCTTTGTCAAAAGATTTCAGGCAAAGTTCATCCTTTGGATAATTGCCCACAGGAATGCTCTTATGTCATCCTCTGTCACTCATTTTTCTTGCTTTCCGTCCGATCTTTCCCCACATCTGCCCCTGGCACTTTCTCCTCTGTCTGGGGAAGCACTGGGATCCGGGTCTGCCCTGCCCCCGCACAGCCCCCAAAGCGGGGTGTCTAAGCACCTCCACAGCATCAGCTCGCACACCTCTACCTCCGGCTGGAACTTCTGCTTGATCTTCAGGCCTGCTTTTTCCGCTCTCCTGGTTATCTTAACACAATTATTTCTCATGTCCTCCAAACTCAGGTGAAAGACCAAATCACTATGGTTTCCACAGTATGTTTCTCCTACGTAGTCCCCATCCTGATTAATGACATGGTCATCTCTCACCTACCCTTTAATCACAAAGACTCCCCCTACCTCTCACCCACACTGCATTTATTAGCCACCGATTCTATTGCCCAATGTCCCAACTAGCCTTTGAATTCTTCCTCTTCGGGATTTTGTTATCTCTGGCTAGGATAACTGTGATAGTCTTATAACTAGTTGCCTTCTGTGAAATCTCTCCCCCACCCTATTCACTTCCCATCTTAGAATCCACCCTCTGTATCGCCACTAGAATAGCTATCTGAAATATAAATCTATTGTCAGGAATTTTTACTCAAATAAAAAACAACACGTTTCACACATCTTAGTGCAGTGCCTATTTAGAGGCATGTCAGACTCCTTCTCGCTTCTTAGACCCTTCGCAAAATGACTTCACCATCCTCGCTCAAAGTTACCTACCCTTGCCCTTAACTCCTAAAGACTGGCTACACTAACTCTGCCGTTTTCCAAATACACTGTGTTCTTTCAGTGGCCCACAGTTTTGCACATGCTGTTCATTCTACCTGAAAGATACCATCCTCTGTTAATTACTATTTATTCTTTAAAACAGTCCAAAGACTGTTCTGATAGTTCATTAGTATTTATTGAGTCACCAATATGCGCTAAGCTTGCACTTTTCTGAATAAAGTGAATCTCGCTTCTCTCCAAGCTCTTTTGATACGCCGGAATGCCTCTAGCACAGAACTCTCTGTATATTAGAATGGGCCATGTTTTATTCTTCATTATATATTAGTGCCTAGCTCTGAGCAAAGGGTTAAAAAAACCCTTTCAACTTTCTCCGACCTTGGTTAACTCTGTAAAATCTGCTGGCATGTCCTGTTTCCTGGCCT
This sequence comes from Mormoops blainvillei, assembly GCA_004026545.1. Lineage (NCBI taxonomy): Eukaryota > Metazoa > Chordata > Mammalia > Chiroptera > Mormoopidae > Mormoops > Mormoops blainvillei. Next base: position 174,992 of record PVJD01001203.1, read on the forward strand.
GTAGCTTTCTGGTCACCGTATATGGCCAACAGTGGTCTTGGAGTCTAAGTGTCTGATTAAGAAAACCCTTTTGGTGGGCAAAAAGCCAGCCAAGGGAATGATATTAGTATAGATGCAATGAGGGGTCCTCATTATTTCATTAGAGGTCAAGCTCCTGTCTTAGAAAAAAATCAGGATAAATATGGGGCCAATCTCCATCCTCTAACATCGGCCTCTTCCCCGCCACTCTCTTCTCTTTCTTACTTTCTCACCCTCTCTCCCTCCACCCCACCTCTACCATTCCCCCATCATTGTTTTACTCCTTCCATTTTTTCCCTCTTTCTTTTTACAGGAAATCCTAATCAAACTATAGAATGGTGGTTTTAATCCATGAAAACGTACTCTGGAGGACACCAACTGGCTCTTTATTCATACAGATTTAAGCCAATATAAAGCCAACCTACTTTCACCAGAGCTCTCTTGATGACATTGCCAATGTCCTGTCTCCACTCGGGAATGTCAGGGTTGTGGTAATCCAGGTTAGGGGAGAATGACAGCAGCTGGGACTGGAAGTATTCTGCAGGAAGACAGAGAGTGAGCGACGCTGAGCGAGGGCGGGAAAGGCGAGAAGACTCCACAATGACCGCACTTTAGGGAGAGAGTTTGCTCTTTCATCTAGCCTCGACTGTAATTCCTTCCTTTCAGCCTGTTCCAAGTGGGGTTTGATGACTGGAAGTAGATTTGTACACCTACCATTTTTTCTTAGTTCCCAAGATCTTAAGCCCCCTCTTGTAAAAGAATCTTACCTGAGATGAAATGTAAGTATAAAATCCCAGAACAAGGAGACTTTTGCTAGTGTAGGTGGTATCATGCAGAGCCAGTGACAAATCATTAATAAGGTGGGCTTAACGAGAATAGAATCTTTTGTCCTTCTCTCACTTTCTTTGTCCATCCTGCTAGCACTAACTCAGGGGTAGGGTGGGGGGGCTGGAAAGTAGGTTGAAACCCTGGATCTAGGGTATAGGCAGTGTTGAATTTCTTGACCTCATTAGTGGGTACACGGCTTTGTTCACTTTGCGGTATTTCGTGGAGCTTAAAACACTTATGTACTTTTCTGTATTATATTTATACTTAAATAAAAATATTTAGTTAAAAAAAATCTAGGTGCCCAATGAGAGAGCCTGACATCATGTTTGTAACAGATATAGGAAAAGGCCAGAGGAGCTGGTACCACTTTTTAGAAAAGCCCTGGTGTTCAGGGTCTTAGGGGAGGTTGTGTGGGATGGTGGGAAAAGCACAATTTTATTTAAAATAAATTTAAAAGTTAAGAAAATTCTCTAGGATTGAGAACAGGATAATGGTCCTATTTACCCTACTTATTTGCCTTACTCCATCCTTAATAGTCTTAGCCTTATGTTCAGCCTTTGCAGACAATGATGTTAGAATCTCCACCAATCAAATAAACACATAGGTTATGTGTAGTTCATTCAGTCCCTGAGCTATGAGCTCTTCAAGGGCAGGGGCCATGACTTCTCCAGCTTTTTAAATCACTGGTCCCCATCTCCACAAAGAGTGGGTGCTGCACATGTGTTGTAGATACCTCAACAGGACATCAAATCTAGCTACTTCTATGATGGTTTTCCCAGCTTAGTATCATTTCAACTTATGATAAATCTCTAACTAATGAGACAATTAGGTTGTGATGCAGACACATTCCAGAAGACAGCAAATGCCTATCTGTGTCCTGCTTCTCTTATAAGCCCTGCCTTTATTCAGGAGCAAGGTAGGAAAAGTGTGTGGCAACCTCTTGGGGACATACATAATTTTCCCATGGCCTGGTGCATTTTCAAAGCAGTGAGCAGTTGTCACTGGGGTGGAGAGAGGATTGGCTGGGTAGGAGGAGCCATCACAGGGGCGATTCTCGGGCTTACCATGAACTGCGATGTCCTTCGTGTCCTGGATGAGGGCATTCCCAGCGGCTACCTGAACAGTGATGGTGTTGGTCCCCTCTGCAAGGAATGTGAAGGAAATGCTGCTGTCCAAGGTGATGAGGGGCTAAATAGAATAGGAAGACCGATTTTAATCCTCTGTGTGACATGAGGTTTCCTCCTTTCCTGTAAATCTCAGACTGTCAAAATCTGCAAAGCGTTTGCATACCCCTAAGAGATCCTAACTTGAAAAAGGAACAAAGAAAATTACACAGCTTCCCAAAACTGTGACTATATCCAGTCCCCAAGAAGAGTGTTAATAAAGTCAAACTACACTGCAAAATGTTAATCCTGAGAGATAGAGGCCGGACAACCTGGATTTTGCCTGTCATTCTGTTCCTTCTCCTGGGGCAAAGTAGAAGCACATTTTGTAACCTATTCCTATTGGCTCTGGAAATAGGAGATCATTTCTCTTTCCCACTATTCTGAGTCACTTGTATTTTCATCCTGTATTCCATTGGGCTGTAAGACTGTTCTGAGAAGTGACTGTATTTTATTGATTTCTGTATCACCCACTCTTGGCACACTGTCATGCAGATAGCAGAATATATATAGCAATCGGATACCTAATCATACTACTGGATTTTTATTTTATTATATCTATGTTTTCCATTGTAAGCCATTTCTAACACTGTAATAGGTTGAAAAACATATAAACATATATATCTATGATCATTTTTCATCTTTTTTGTTTTATTTTCCCTATCATAACAGATGAGGATTTATCTAGGATAAAGAGAAAGACAGAATAACCCTTTTCCCTGCAAATTAGGATCTTGATAAAATCTGGAGCTTATTGGAGAGAAGAGAATGAAGATCTTGAGATTCACGAGTCACTGTTCAGCGGTCATCTGGAGGTCCACACCCTGTCAAGTTCTCCAGTGTTGTAAGGTAAGACTTAATAGGAAAAGGCTTCCCTGCATCTAGCCTTCGAAGGCAACTCATAAGGAGATATTACAAACCCAGGTGAGCAGAACCCCTCTCCTCCCTGTGTTGGGACAACACTGGGGTAGAGTAAGAATGTAGCCAGTTGTGGGGTGCAGAGAGTTTTAAGGGGTGGGTGTCGGCCAGTACTCACACAGTGAACCCATGCATCTTAACTGTACAGAGCTTGGATGTGGAGCCCAGAACCCCGCAGAGGCTCAGAGATGCGGCTTTCAGACAGCATCCCTGCTGCAAGGCAGGAATTCCTTTCTAGCTCAGAATTTTAAGTGGTACCTGTGAAATGACAATTTGATTTCTTCTGCTTTAAAATTCTCTACAGGTGGTAGGTATATGGCTGCTCGCTATACAATTATTTCAACTTTAGTGCATATTTGGAGGTTTTAATAATAAAATGTTGGGAAAGAAACAAAAACAAAAAGGAACAATCAATGTGTTTTTATTTTTCTTGACTCCATGAATTACTGTCTCTGGCCACGACTGTATCATATCATCCTTCCGTTTTGGTGTGACTGCCCTCAGCTCTCTCTCATCTCTTCCCCACCTCTCACCACCAGGATATCTTTCTTCCTTTAAGAGATGGTTCTTCAGGCAACCATCACTACTTCCCTGTCATCTTCTTCAGCTCTCAGTGGTCTCCATGATGCCCTCTTCTTTCTCTGCACTCTCTTCTTATCTTAGATTCAGGTGGTCAGTGCTGTGGCAGCCAATGACATTCCTTTCTGTGGGGACTGGAATGCCTCTTGTCGCAGCAGATTTGATCTTCCCGCATCTGGCTGCTTCCCTAGGAGATCCAGGGGCCAAGCAAGGATGCAGGGCAGCAAAGACAGGGCAGTGCCAACTGAGACAGGAAGGACAGCGCCGTGCCACCAGCCAGACAGGGCTCTGAGCCACAGCAAACAAACTGTGCTGAAAGGTAGCACTTGCCCTCTGGGTGGCAGGCCCCAGGCTTTGCTGCTGGGGAAATAGCAGGAGCTAATTTTGTTTCTCAAATTGCTCTTGTTTTTCATCAGCTCTTAAGGCATCATAGCTGATATCACCTTCCTTGCAAAGCTGGGCCACTCAACAGGATCCTTGAGTTCTTTGTTGGCCACCGATATCTAGCGCATAATGCTAAATTAAATCAAGTATTTAAGGTTCATTTACAGGATCTATTAGGCAAGCAGACTCATTTATGAAAGCCAGACCTCTGTTAATCCCAGCAAATTGGCCGTTCAGAGCCCCACAAATCCCACAGGCGGCCAGCCAACTGACTTCTCTGTCTCTGTCCAAGCTGCAGGGCCAGCCCATGGAGAGGCTGCTTGGAGTAGCACCTCGTGTCCTACCTAGGCTGGGCACCACATCCCTTCCCTAAGAGAATCCCTCATGCGTGGCAGGTCACATATTATCCACTGAGCCCAGCAAGAAATCGACAAAGCTCTGAGTGACTATTTAGTTATGAGATTTCCACTTGACCAATGAATGAAATAGGGAACTTCGGGGAAATCTTTGGATGCAGCCTATACCAGTTTGCCAGACACAGTAAGTCAAGTTAATATTGAATATTATGCAGTCGGTACAATTTCAATGTATACCTTAATGAAAACTGCCATTCCCAAATTGGACAGGCTGTGCAATCAATATTCTTGCCTTACTTAAAACCTTCAGCAGATTACATAGTAATGTGTGAAAAGTGCATATCATATAAAGTGGAAAAGGCACAATATGTAATGTGAATATACTATGATTAGAACAATGTGAAATCTCTAAAATACATACAAAAACAGAAAGAAATAAAGCAAAATGGTATGTATAGAACATTATCTGTGACTATAGAGTTATTATGAAAATTCAGTTTGGAAAAAAAAAATCCTTAAATGCGTGCACACACACACATCCCAAAACTCTTCAAAAGTATCTCAGTGTCTAAGTTTCACTGTCCGTGAATCTGGTTCTATCTTCCAACATTCTATCCAAAATCTGAGTTTCTATGACAAAATAAAAAGCATTCATTTATGTCATTTGAAGTCACCCATTATCTATCCTCCCACCTTTCGTTATAGTCTCTAGTTTCTGCTTATGTTTCTGAATCCTCTGCGTTGTTTGAATCAGTCTACACTGTCTACACAGAAAACAACCACGCCCGAAGCTTTAACTTTACATGCAAATCCCTTTCCTTCCTCTCTGCCTCAGTTCTACTGCTTCCTCAATGCCAGCTTAAGACCAACTTCACACAGGGCTCATTCCGTGACCAACACACTCTGTGCCTACCACCCTCTAGGCTGCTGGGCTGGGCCAGTAGTAGTACATTCCTGAGTACAGTACCTTATGATATTGTTATCTTACGATATCTATAGTATCTATTACCTAACAGTATCTTTTCTCAGATGTGAACCTCACATTTTCAAATAGATTACATTTCTTAAAGGCAACAGTTTGAATCTACACTGCCTTGTATTCCTCATGACATGTAACATAAAGTACAGGCTCTTGAAGAAGATCCATAGACCTACTGATTTGGTTTCACATCTCTCACTGTTAAGTTTGTAGGAATACGAGCTGATATGTAGATTTCAGGAATGCTCGCTCTTTTCTGTTTCCGTATATACCACACTTGCTCACCAATCATAATCACTGTATGTGTATTTATCCTGCCTTCTGTGTGCAATGTAATTTCCTTGAAGGTAGAGGCAATGTCGTGTGTGTTCTTTGATTCCAAAGTGCACCAAGCAGAGGGCTAGACACAAAGGGTGGGGTATTCACTGATTATTATTGAGAGATAATTTAATTCAACCACCTGGGTGAACCTGTCCAATTCTCCTGGTCACAACACACACACACACACACACACATCCACAAAACACTACTTTCTAAGCCAATTAGTCTGTTTTCTCTGTAAAATGGGATAATTTCTTCTTGCAAGGTGATGTCCTAATGATTAAATAAAATAATATGTATTAAGAGGCTCCTACAAAGCAGTACTAGGAATAAATACTTAAAATTAGTACTCGCTCCTTTCACAGATCCATTTGCTAGTGAAAAGGAACCAAATGGCTCTAAAATCAGAGCACTCACCATGACACCAAAAACATTCATTCATTTTGTGAGCCAAAGACGTAGTCATTGAATTCATTTTTGGACACGGCGGCTACCTTGATGTGTTCATGCCACGGTGCTCCCCCCAAAGCACTGAAAATGCATGTTTCAAATGGACTGAATAATCATTCTGGGAGGTGAGAGGGAAATCCATGGAGCCAAGTCAGCTTTGTCACTGAGCTGTAGACGCCATTGATGCAACTGACAAGCATGCACAGTGGCGACTGAGATGTTCACGGGCTTAGATGTGTTCTAAGCACTTCCCATACCTTTCTTGGCTTGACCTTCAAAACAATATTAGTGTATAGTGACTACTCCAGTATCTCTGGCACTGTAGTGAACAAAACCGGGACACAGAGCAATGACAGAATTTAACTGAAGGCATATAGACAAGAAGGATCTGAGTCTGGACGCCAATCCACTTTTGTCCTATTCCAAAACCACTCTATTCTAATCCCTCTCATGTATTATCATTCCCTTGCTTCTTTGTGAACACAAACCAACTGGTGAGGCCTTGCAAATCTCGGTATGTGGGCAGCATTTCACGCTCATGTTTATAGATAGGTAATTACTAACCAAAGGAGCACCTCATGCTACCATAAATTTTAAAAACTATAATGTCCTTCTGTTGTTTAGAGATGTTCCTCTCATAACAGGGCATGATATAGATTAGATAGATAAACACTTTATAACTCGATGTTCATGGATTACATCTTAGTATCCTCACTTTGGAGAAATGAACGCCGAGCCTCACATCAGGTGATTTGTTCAAGCTAACACAGAAAATCGTTAGAGGAATTGAACTTAGGCGCGCCAATCCCTTTATCTACTTTTCTGGTTGTTTATCAAATATTTATTAGACACTGTCTTGTATCTCAGTTCTTAGAATCAACACTTGAAGGAAAAAATGGTGCTGTAGAGAAACACTGTGTGTTAGGTTCCTCAGAGGCTGCGGAGTAAATCCTTGTGCTGATGGCCAAGAACTGTCCCCCTTACACACAGTAGTTTCTCGGTAAAAATCATCACTGAATGAACAGTAACAGAAAAGAATCCCCTGGCTTGACAGCCAAAGCCTAACATCATCAGAGGAGAAATGAACTTAAATTTCTACTCTTTCTCCCCCTAAATGATTTTTTCTTCCTTCACCACATATGTCGGTTGGCTTTTGAAGGATGATTTTAGGGCCCGTAACCTCGATGGCGCAGAGTGATGCAGCTAAAGCATCCTGGGGCTAAAGGAGAGGGCAGCCATGGGAGGAGGGTGTTTGGAGACCAGGAGTTTAGGTCTGACTCTACAATTAATCAGCTGTTTGACCCCAGGGTGTGAGATGACCATGTACCAAATGAGGATCTTATTAATTAGCCTCCATACCCAATGCCAGGTGAGTAATAATCCCAGAAATGCACAACATCAGTAGCCTACACTAAGAAATAGATCTGAAAGTATATTGCATGGATAATCCAAAGAGAAGAGGGGCTCTTGGTCCATGAATCTAGTTCTCTTTTTTATTAATCCATTCTAACTCCCAGTTTTGAGGACAAAATGAAAAGCATCCGTTTAGTGACTACCTAGTATGTGCCAGGGAGATACACATTCTCTTACTTATCTGGCACAACCATCAGGATGACACAGATATTATTCTTTCCAGTGTGCAGTTGAGTGAATTAATTTTGAGGTCAAATATCTTGACCAAGCTCACGTGGCTAGCCCACGGCAGTGCTGGACCTGACCCATATCCCTCTGACTCCTTTCATACAGGGGCTAAAGTTCTCTTGTCATTCTGAAATAAACAAACAAAACCAGCACTGCGCCATTCATCTTTCAAAAGAATTACCACACCAGCAATTAAATATTTGTTAGCACTTCTAGATATTCAGCATTTCCAAGTCTCATATGCTAACTTTATTAAATTATTTTATAAACTGAGGTAGAGACCAAAGGTGAGCAATGCCAATCACATCAAAAATGGCCAAGGAAAATGCAAAGACCGTAACACGAACAGAGAAGAACATTAATCCCGTACAATGAGGGACCCTCAGCCTAACTGCTCCCAGGTTCTGTTATACAAGTGTGGTTGTTTTTGACACAAGTGGCACCTCCATGAATGGCTGGGAGCAGGGAATAGCTGCAAAGCCCAGAGTTTGGACCCATTAGTACCTTTCTGGGTGACTTGACAACATCAGCGCCATGTCTAAGAAGAACCCTGGCCTTCAGAGAACACCTAGTAGGTCTTGATAAAGGTTCTTTACATGTACTGTCCCACTTGCCCCTCGCAGCCTTACATTTAAATATCTCATTCATATTTTGTGAATGGGTTTACTTAATCTCAGAAATGCTAAGTAACTTCCTTGATATTATATAGCTAGTAGAAAGTCCAGGATTACAACATGGAACAAAGGAAGTTTTAGAAACACTGATCACAGGAGCAAGAACAACTAGATGGGTATAGTTTCTCAAAGTACCCTTTTTTCCTTATGGTTGTCTGAACTTTCCCTATAATAATAGTGACCTGGGGAGCTATGCCATATTCCGTTACATGGATTCATAGCTTCATTCAATACATCCTCTTGCCCACAGCCCCAGTGTCCCCAATGTTAACACAGAAGCTGGGGCCCGGAAGCACTCAGTGTAGGTCTAATCAGAAACCAGGCGGGGGGGCCAGACCTTTGTGCTGTTGCCGAACCACCAGAAGTAGGTGAGAGTCCCCAGCTGACTGGGCCACACGACTGCACTGATGTTGACCTCCTTATTTCTTATGGCGACAAATGGAACTCGGAGATGGACATGCTCCACAGGACCTAAAGGAGCAAGGGAAACAAGGTCAGTGTTTAAGTTCCTGGAATAAACAGTCACACTACCAGGCTCACAGATTCTTAACCTTGACCATGATCACCATCACCTATAAGAAAACAAGGATCACAAGCTCACAGACGTTCAGAGGTATGTGTGTGAATGTGTGTGTGTGTTCTTGAAAGGAAACACCAGCTCTAACAAGGAAATCAAATCAGGTTTCAGATTTTTGTGAGTGACATTTGATCCTAATTTATCAATACATCTGATAAGTCAAACCACAAATGCTTATAAAACTCCAATCCAAGGACAAAGCTAGTTTATTAGACACTGAGCCAATAAATACGAAGAAAAACAGCAGTCACTTTCATTTCTCAGGATTAGCCTGCATAGCGATTCAGGGTTAGTGCGCTGCACGGGGGGCTCTTCCATTACCCTCAATTGTTAATTTGTTCCATCCTCTCCAGCAATCGGCCACTGTGCTAGTCATTGGCAGTAGCCAGTGGGTGTCATTCAGAAGCAAGCAAGCTGTTTTACAAAAAAGAAAAGGCCCATCTCCCTAAACTGAAGGAGAGACAAGTGCCAGGTTCCCAAATAATAAAAAAGCTGTTTGCAAAATGTTCACCACACTTTTTTTTTTTTAACAGAAAACTGAGATAAGCAGTATCAAGTTCTAAGGTATGAGAACATACAGGAACACACTCTATGCATAATAAATGAGGATTTTAATTAAATTCATTTCCAAAATAAAATGAGAAGAGGAAAATGCTCATGGAAAATGTTAATATCTCAGTGTTGTGCTTAGGGGGTAAATATGTTATTATTTAACTGCCTGGGATTTTCTCCTCTACCTCCATCCCTACTTCTTTCCTTTTCCTTTCACCCTTCCTACCTTCCTTCCTTCCTTCCTTCCTTCCTTCCTTCCTTAATTTTTTCCCTATTCTTTACCATATCATTTCCCCCTCCTTTCCCTTTCTTATGTTTTTCCTACTTAATCAAATCCAATTAAAATGTTCCAATTACCTATTCACACTAGGGCACATTTCCCTGGTTTCCACTGCCATAGTTTGATTAGTGAAAGTGACTAAAAGTCACAAATACAGCAAGGACATCTCTTTAGCCTGGGGCTCTTGAGTGTTTCCCATAGGTGGGGCTGTTTTCAGGGCACCCTGCCTTTGCTCCTTGTATCTTTGATCATTCTGGAGACAGCCCGGTTTAAATTGAAGAAATGACATGAGAACAGGTGAATCCTTCCCGTTTCTGCTCTGGTTCAAATTAGCTACATGACCGTTTCCTCTATCTTACAGGGCCTTGACCCTATGCAGACTGTCACCTTGTCCTGAGAATAAGGGGCAATACTTGCTCTGCCTTCCTTGTAGAAGTAAGAACATATGAAAGTGATGTGTGGCTGTTACGAGTACCATAGAGTTCAGTGTGGGTTAGCGCTATTCCTATGCCCACCTCCATGGCCACCACAGCATCACTGTTTTTGTGTATCTTTGGGCAGATTCCCTCTAAGGACACTGGGCTGTATCCTGGGTCCTGCTGGGCATAATCTGTGTTGCAGGTAAGTGCGCACTAGGGGGAGAAGGTGTTTGGACATGGACTGATATTGGGTGATGTGACCAACCAGGTCTACTTGCCTAGACTGTACTCTCCTGAACAGTCAACAAAGTCTTCTAGAATCTGCGTATCTACACCCCGAAAATACTCTCTGCCTACAACTCTCAGACCTGACCCCAGAGGTGCAGCATGTCAAGATTCCTGTCAGCAAAGAATTTGAATATTGTCACTTCAGAGGCTTAATTATTATTGATAAGGAAGTCTTCAATTAATTTTGTATGGTTTCATTGTTGGTGAGAATAAAAAAACACAAGGCGTGAGAAATCACTGGCTATTTTCACTGCTTTATTGACTTATCTTTAGGAGTTCACCTGATGTATCTCCCTCTGTTGTTTGTGCTTCACTGATCAGCGGGGAAGAGGAGGAGGCAGTGGGAAGGAGTCCCTGGCCAGCCCATGTCCAAGGAAGGAAATGAGAGAGCTGTGACTTGCATCGTCACCTTAGTCTTTCTCCACACCCAGACGCAGGTCCCTCACTCTTCCCCTCATCCCCTCAAAGTCAATGCTCCTGTTCTCAAGAGAAAATGGCCTCATGCCTGTTCCCCTGGCCAGCTCATGGGAACCCCAGGTTTTTCCACAGTTAAGGGATGAGGCCACTCTGGTTTGTGGCCTTACAAATTCTTGTCAGCTGGCTGTCACTCACAGGCCAGGGCTTACATTGCCAGGTATTTTGATGCCCAAGAAGATAAAAGGAGACCTCTTTTTCCCTAAACTCACTGAAACACAAAAGGAATGGGTTTCCATGAATTGGGACACCACCAAATTAGGCCATATTTCTTCCAGCATCAGGACAAGCATGTTTGGGTAAATATAATTCAAGTAACAGCAATAGGTAGTAGCCATTTAGCACAAAGAGCCTAAGCCAGAAGCTTCAGGCTTCGCCCTACAGACACACCACGCACCAGGGAGAAGAGCACTGAAGCGATTCAGGATCGAGCACGGCCAGCACCTAAAACCTTCGCTGTCAAAGGTTTTAGTGCTCTCTTTGATAAAAATCTAATAATCTGTGTGAGACTGGTTATTATGGGCAGCTAACAACTACTTTTGTTAGCTAATGGCCCAAGGTGAGGCCAAGAGCAGTTTGCACTATAATAACTGCCTGGTAAATGCAGCCATGATTGATTTGGAGGGAATTATGTGCACGGTAAAAGTTTCAAGGAACATTTCCTCCTTCGTACACAAAACCCACAGTAGAAACCTGGTCCTTGATGTTGTGTTTTCTGCCACTAAGACACATCAGTCTTTGCACCCTGCAGACAAGGACTATTCTTGCCATGATTGGGAACAGGGGTGGGGCAGGTCCTTGGAATAGAGAGATGAAATCTTTTTTCTTTGTCTTCATTTTTAAATACAGCAGGAGTGTCAGGAAGAAGGTTAATAGGAAGTACTTAGTTTAGCTGGCCCTTGAACAACATGGATTTGAACAGTGTGGATCCTTTTTTCTTTTAAATTTATTGGATTTATTGGGGTGGCATTGGTTAATAAAGTTATGTGGGTTTCAGGTTTGCAACTCTATAGTACATTGTCTGTGTGTTGTATTGTGTGTTCACCACCCCAAGTCAAGTCTCCTTTTGTCGCCATATAGCCCCCGCCTTTACCGTCTTCTAGTTTCTCCCACCTCCCTTTCTCTCTGGTAATCACCATACTGTTGTCTGTCTATGAGGTTTTTTTCCTTTGCTTAATCCCTTCATTTTTTTTACCCAGTACACCCAACTCCCCTCCCTTCTGACAGCTGTCAGTCTGTTCTCTCTATCTATGAGTCTGGAAAAAAGAAACTAAGAGGATACAAATTAGTCAAAGCACATACTGTATTCATGGATTTGAAGATTTGACATCACTACAATGTCCATACTACCCAAAGCAATCTATAGATTCAACGTAATTCCTATCAATACACCAGTGGCGTACTTCAGAGAACTGAAGCAAATATTCCAAAAATTTATATGGAGCAACAAAAGACCTGAATGAAGAGCCACACAAATCTTCAGAAAGAAGAACAAAGTTGGAGGAATCACAGTACCTGATAGCAAGCTACAGGGGGGGACCCAAAAATAACCCCTGGGATTTATTTATAAAAAACATGTGTATTTACACTTACATGTTTAAATTTCGGTCACCTTCAACATACTCTCTATTTGATGCAATACACCTATCAAGACGTTTTTTCCACTGCTCAAAACAGTTTCTGAACTCATTGATTTTGATGACTTTTAGTGTTTCTGCCTTTTTTTGGTTTCATCTTCTCCATATCGGTAAAATGTTTCCCTTTGAAGATGTTTTTCATCCAGGGAAACAAAAGGAACAGGGTGAGATCAGGTGAATAGGGAGGGTGGGGCACGGGGGTCATGCTGTTTTTAGTCAAAAACTGTTGAACACTGAATGTGATATGGGCAGGTGTGTTTGTGAATCACCCATCATGAAATAGGCAAATGTTTTGAAAGAATCTTTGAAAAAATTTACTGAAGCTGAATGCAGCCTCTCACAATGTCAGTTGTACATGATACAGATGGGTTCCTAGAACACTCACCTAGTGGGGGAAGTCTGTATTTATGGGCCTGCCCTCCAGAAGATAATTCCATAGTTTGGTTGTTTTTTTTTATTTTTTTGGTCCTCCCCTCCACAAGGCCATAGTAATCAAAACAGCATGGTACTGGCATAAAAACAGACATATAGAACAATGGAACAGTATAGAGAGTCCAGAAATACACACATGCCTTTATGGTGAATTAATATTTGACAAAGGACGCAAGAATATACAATGGGATAAAGATAGTCTATTCAATAAATGGTATTGGGAAAATTGAACAATATGTGCAAAAAATATGAAACTAGACTATTTTCTTACAGCATACACCAAAAAACCCTCAAAATGGATTAAAGATTTAAATGTACAGGTGCATTCATACATGGATTTTTTCAATAAATATATAGATACTGAAAATGTATTTTTTCTCCCTTATGATATTAACAATATTGTCTTTTATATTACTACTTTTTAATTAAAAAATATGATATATAATACCTATAATATACAAAATACGTGTTAATCAACTGTGTATGTTATCGGTAAGGCACCTGGTCAACATTAAGTAGTTGATCAACATTAACAGAATTGACTATTAGTAGTCGAGATTTGGGAGTCAAAATTTATACATGGAGTTTCGACTACACAGTGGGTCAGCATCCCTAACATCTGTGTCATTCAACAGTCAACTCGAATTACCCTCACAGGTAACATTTATCATGTGCCAGGCTGGGTGCTAAGTGGTATTTTGCACACTACAGAAAAATGTTAACAAAGGCCTGACATTGCCATTCGTCGAAAGATCTCTGTGTAACACCAGCCTCTGACTAGCACCTGGGAAAGTGGCTCTGGGGGTGTTTCTAGTGAACAGTTAACTAATGAGAGTAGTTCACTCTGACTAAAGTGTTTTGCCAACAATGTGGTTTATTCTGAACACCTGCTTTCCTCTGGGAGTCTGACCTTTTGGGATATGCTAGGCAAAGGATGCCTACTTGATCAGAACCCAGTAGAAATCATAGACACTAAGTCTCCAAAGAGATTCTCCGGTAGACAGTCCTTTACACATGTTACTACAACTCATCGCTAGAGGAATTAAGCATGTCCTGCATGAATCCATGGGGAGAGGACTCTTGGAAGCTTGTGCCTGGTTTCCTTCAGACTTTGCCTGTCAACCTTCTCCCTTTGATGATCTTGGTTTGTCTCCTTTCACTGTAATAATTCATAGTCATGAGTACAACTTTAGACTGAGTCCTGTGAGTCCTTCTAGGGTACTGGGAAACCCGGGGGTGATCTTGGGGACCCCTGACACACACGTATAATCCAATTGGTTCTTACAGCCTCCCTATCATCTAAATATTAAAAATGAGGAATCAGAGATTCATAAAGACTAAGAAAGTTAACCAATATTAGACGTTTAACAAGGGGAAATGATAAGAATTCAAATGCAGGTCTCTCTTGCTTTGAACCCTGGGTTCATGAATACTTTGCATACAACCCATCTAGGTTTCTGATTTGGTGCTTCTGGCACAGAATGATTATAGTTGGGGTGGTGTGGTTATCACCACTTGGGTCATCGATTGGGCGCATTTGTAGGAGAACTCCCCCATGCCCTCCCCAGAATATAAATTCTGCAATGGTAGGGCCATATCTGTATTGTTGCCTCCCCAGGTCTTAGCAGAGGGCCTTCTATATATTAAGAACTCAATAAATATTTAAGGAATGAATTAGTGAATGATTGGATGTTCCATTTGTGTTTCCAATGTACTAGTATAAGAACCCTGTGAAGCAGGAACCAGTTAGAATTAAGCCATTTTGAAATTAAAGTTCAGAAGGCTGTAAGATGAAATACTTTATCTCATGTCCACATAGCCTGGCCTCTTTAAGAGTACAACTGAGATATAATCTATGCCTCTTCCCATGCACGTCCCCTATTACTGTTGGTCTCTGTTCTACGAATGTGACTAGAATGCTCAGAGACTAGCTAGCTGACCGTCTGCCAGGGACCTCTTAAGAGTGGGTGGTTTATACAGTGCAGTTTATACCATTACTGAGTTGTTAATAGGAAAGGTGTTCCTTGTATTTGTTTAGGCTCTTTTAAAATGTGGCATTTGCAACGCATGTAGCATATTACTCCAAAAACACCATGGAGTATGTAAATATGAACCACAGAAGTCCTTAGACCCATGAATATCACTGACAGAGATTTAGGAAACCAATGCCAGCCCCCATAATATTTCCTTGATCCAACATTCCTAAATCATAATATTTAAGTTTCAGTTTACGTGAGCCAAGTCCCAGGATAGCAAATACACAAAATGCATCCAGTACTAACAAAATATTCAGAACTTCAGCTGTTGTGTTGGTTTGTGCCAAGCAATAGCCAACAGCAGCGAAATAACATTCTGGGACAGCAAAACCGTTTTGGAGAGTTCTTAAAATTGTTTGCAATGAGAATGAACTTGCAATACCCTTAGATGTAAGAATTAAGATCATTTGTGTGTCCGGTTCTACAGTTTAAAAAATATAAACACGTGTTTCTTTAATCATTCTTTGGTTCTTCCAACACAGGTAACAAAGGGAAGGGGCTATTACCATCAGAACAAAATGGAGCTGAAAAGGAGGGGCCAGTTAGTCATATGTTGCCCCAGCTTTTGAAATAACGAATCTGCTTCAGCGATGGGAAACTCTGAAACACAGAGGGGTACACGTCTCAATCTTTTGACTTGGGCCATCATTTCACGTAGTAGCCACACCAAATCCCGTCCCAGCTCTGAATCCTGGAAGTCTGGACAGAGCATGTTGTCCACGGGGAGGAAGGACAGGAAGGGGAAGGTTCATGCTACTTACAAACCACGTGTAGGAAGAGGACGGCTGTGTCTGAACCCAAGTTGTTCTCGGCATAGGCTGTCACCTGGAAGATCCCCGCACTCTTGTACACATGCTTGATGCCATCCTCAATGGGGCTGAAGTTTGCATAGGACACCGCAATCCCATCCCCAAAGTCAAGCTGGATATTTGTCCTTTGGAGATCACCCTGAGGAAGAAACAATGGTTGCCCTGGGTCCAATCATGTGGTCCAGCCTGACCCCCTCTAATGCTTCAAACTGTGCCTTTACCATCAGCCTCTGACAACCTAAAGTCACACCCAGGGGGCTGAAACATCCTCGACACAATCAACAGACTCCTAGATGATATCCATTAGGAACAATGGACCTACTGTCCCTGTGTGCCCAAGCTCAGGCAGCCTAGGTTGGTATGACACTGGCAATAATGGATAAGCTAGCGACTCTATGAAACGTGAAGTGGGAGAGTCAAGGGTTTCCCTGGCTCCCTCACACATGGTTTAATTATTCCTCTCCTGTGGCATCGTGATCACAATAGTAATAATAGTAACAGCAAACGCAGTTTCTCTTCAGTTCCAAGCATTTAATTTCCTTACAACTCCATAATGTATGAAGTATTACTGTTATCATTTTACAAATGGAGACAAAAATAAAGTAATTAGACCACAGTCCTGCAGCTAGTAGTGGGAGAGCCAAGTTTTGAACTCTGGCAGTCTGGCTTCAATGCTAATGTCCTCAACTACCACACTGTAATTATTCTTATTTTTTATTATTTATTATTATGTTCCAAGCATTAGGCTAAGAATACCACCTTTGAAATAACTCTATAGGGGTAAAATGATTATACCCATTCTGCAAATAAATACTGCATACCAGCTAAGATTACATCTGTGCTCTGCTGACCTTGGGTTTTCCTAAACCTACCGAAGCCCCCTCTTCCCTGAAGCATTTTCTGACCCTTCCAACTCATAGATATTTCTTCCTCTTAAAAGGCCAAGAGAATCCTGGGTGCCGTCTGGGAATGTGATACCAACGTTCAGATGAGAGCATTTTTCCACCCCAAGTTGATGCTCACCTTCTTAAGGGCCAATGATAAACCCCACCCTCCCTTCCTCACTGCTCTCCCCGCCCATATTGGACCAACTCTCTGCATAAATGCAACTGAACCTGACCACAAAACAAAGATATCAGGTAAAAAGGAAGAATCAGACCTCTGTTTATATACAATGAAAGAGAAGTGCATCGTTTCGGAATTATGAGCCAACCCTTCGGCCCAGTGAACGTGTATCCATTGTAGTTTTACTCTCTGCCTCTTCCCCTATAGCAACCTAGATGTGAGTAAAATATTGATACGTACTCCCTTGCCCCACATACAATGTCAACTACCTTTGAGTTTATGAATATAAATTAAAGTGGAAAGGAACTGGAGGCAATTCAAATGGGTAAGACTGTGACTCTTCATATCCATTCAAGAGAAAGTTTTTATACCTCTGGTCTGGGAAACTCCCTCATGAAAATGAAATAATGACCTCCTCTGAATCTTAAAGTTTTTTGTGTGTTTTTTTTTTTACTTCAAGTGCCTAGTGTGGGTGAAGGCTGAAGAATCTGTCGGCCCAGGATAAGGAACCTTCACCATCCTCTCCAGTGTGAGCCTGCCTTTAAAGGTTTCTGAAGTATTCACACTTGGGAAAAAAAAAAAAACTCCTGACCCGCTTTGATCCCTTTCCAAGATCTCAAGAGCACAGAGCAATTTGCATATAAATTTAGAGGGCTCTGTAAGTCAGGCAAGCCTTCTTGCCCCACAGTCTCAGCAAGGAGTGCCTGAAAGCCGACCCGGTTTGGGAAGAGACGAAACAGCTCATACAGGGAGCAAGAAGCATCCGGCAGGGCTATATCCCCCCCTGGAATGAATGAATGCAGTCTGGTTTACAGCCCAGATTGCAGAAGACACTAAAAAATGAACTAATGGGGCAACTAGCTGAGGAAAAAGCCATTAATAGGACATTTTTCATAAACATATATTGAAAGGATTTCAATAATCCACCCCCATCCTCACACACATACTGTGGAGACCTTTGCCTTGTGGACTTTTTAATTAGGGGGAAGGGGAAGGGTTGGAATAAAGCAAAAGAGGTTTCAGAAAGCAACAAATAAAATCTGAATTCCCTTCTTCTGGCGAAGTTTACAGTATATGGGCTTATGGTGATAAACATTCTTTCAACAGAGTGGAGCTTAACGGGAAACCTCAAAGAATGCGTCCAGATCTGCTCTGCGCAGGGATGGCTGGGACGGTTGGGACGGCTGGGACGGCTGGGATGGCTGGCCCGACGGCAGCCTGAGTCTGCGTGGTTGGATGGTTGGAAGGAGGTCTCTAAACACCCCAAACCCCCTTTCACTCCTGTCTTCTCCCAGAAGTCTCAGCTTTTCAACATTGACTCACATGCAGACACCTGAATACAGGATTCCTGCGCCCCTCCCTTCACTCTTAGAGAACAGAGAATTGTCTGCTTGTGAGTCCTGACCCCCAAAACCCAGGCCAGCACCAACCTCCTCCATGAGGATGATGAAAGTTGCATTGTGCCCCTGCTCTGCCACCAGGCGCCCATCGGTCGTCACCACGTGGAGGCCCCGAGGGGCTTTTCCAGGGCACAGCTGGGCCTTGGCGGTGTACTTCTCTCTTAGCCCATCTGTGCAGTTGTTGGACACAATCCGCCGGTACCTACGGAGTATTGACAATCGTCAGTGGTGCGGTTTGTCTGGTTTGGATTGTGTGGGTGTTAGAAAGAGGGCAAGACAGCAAGGCAGGCCTTTTGCACAGGGCTGCTAAAAACTGAGTCTCAGGGAAGACAGCCATTTAGGAAGCTAGACAAATGCGGAGGAAGCACATCCCTCCATCTCAGGAAGAGTAGCTCTTTAAACATTGTTATTGATCCTACCTGGTGAGTTGCAGATCAGATCAGTGTCTAAACCAGCCAAGAAAAATCAATGTCTGACTCACACACAAGACAGGAGGAGGCAGACCCACTGGATTATGCAAGCAAGAGGGACGGGCGCCTCTCCCTGTGAGGGAGAGGTTTGTTTCTCGTTCCCCAAGGCCAAACCCAGCTTTCTCAGTACCAGAAAGCAGCAAGAAGATGAGGCTTTTAACTCTGGTTACTCAGGAAGCCTCTTTCTGTCTTCCCTCCACCGCCTATACATCATTTCATACCTTAATGCCTAACAGTTCTTGCTCTGGAGCCACTGGGATATTTTACTGAATATTTTCTCCCTTCATTAATATTTCATTTCTTACCCACCACAATTACAGATTAGAACTGCATGTTTAAAACTCATATTCAACCAAACCGAGAGAAAGTTATCTCAGATAAGACGTGAGCATGAGAAACCCTCCCAGGGCACGGACATGTCTGCGCGCAGTGAAGCCATGCCCACTCCCTTGACCACTGACCCCAGCAGGTGATGGAGAGCCAAGGGCTTGCCTACAGCCCCGACCTGCATTGCACGCTCCTTTCCAGACATATTGCTGTCTGTAAGGTTGCGTAAAATCAACATTCTGGTAAGATCACATAAAGTAAATGCAGCACCACATCCTCGTCATCACATCGTTTTGTGCTTTCACCCCATATATGAGGAGTAATTAACTGATTCATCCATGTTGCCTTCTGGTGGTCTTGAAAGCAGAGGAAACAGAATTCTTTATGGGTGACGCTGGTCCTCCACTCTACATGATATTTCTGCAGCCCACCCCACCTCCCACTGCTGAACTACCAGCCATCCTCTCCATCCAGAGATCTCATGAAGATGTTAGACTAATGTATATAATTGTTGGCTCAGATGGAATCACAACATATCCTCCAGTCAATATACATTATTTTAAATTGCCAATTGTGTGCTGTGGACTGCAACCAGCCATGTGCCCCTGATGGCTATTGAGCACTTAAAATGTTATTGTTAGTGTTAAAATGACATGTAGTGACCCACTGGGTTAAATAAATTACATTATTAAAATTAATTTTACTTTTTTATTTTTTAATGTGGCTACTGAAAGAAATTAAATTACTCATGTGACCTATATTACAGTTCTGACCAGATGAATTCTAATCAGTCCACATAACCAATCTTTTATGATCAATTTATACGTTGTTGCTAACCTTTAGTCATTCATAAGATACTTAATTTTTACTTATGATAGATATTTTGGTGGGTGACATATCCTAAGGCAGACTGGATGTCATCCACCCTCCCTCTTCAGCCTCAACTACCCAGTTGGCAGTTTGTACTTAATGCTGTGAATTAAATGAATAATCTTTCATTTTATATAAAATGAAGAGTCTTTCATCTCCCTGATTGATTTGGTTGGCTACTTGGGATTTTTGTAGATTTAAGTTGCTTAAAATTGGGCCCAACTACACATGTCATATGATTGTATGATATGTCCTAATGCTACTGTCTTCCAATTATGTCCAAGGTATGCTCTGGCTGGAAGTTTGGGGGCCTGGCTGATCGCTTGTGCCCATTATATTCCTCTTCCTCAAACTCCATAGCACTTTGGTTTCTGACACCCCATCTCTTTAAGTTCATGCTGCTGGACCTGTATTTTGAGTGGCTTAAGTCCTTAAACCAGACACCTGCAATATGATAACATTAAAAGTGCTTAAACCCCAGCTCAGACCCCAGGAATAGCCCCCTAAGAACTAAATAGTTAGCTAAAAATTACGTTTTCCAGAGTATGTCAATCTACTCAACATATCTTCTCTTCTACCAGGTTTTTTGTTTTTTTTCCTCTGTAGGTATCAGTTGGGTAGATAGTGCCTACTACTATTTCACAACCAAGTCAAGTAAAAGTAGGGGATGGGGGGTAACTTGTGTGAGAAGGCAGAAGACCTATTGAAAGAGGTGAGGCCAGAGTCCGGAACACCTTTGTCCCTGGCTACTCAAAGGGTAGTCCTGGGACCAGCAATGTCGAACACAAGTGGGCATTTCTTAGAACAAAGAACCTCAATCCCACCTAGATCTCCCAATCAGAAGGTGCATTAGAACAAGATCCCCAGGTGATTCATATGCCATTAAAATTCCAAAAGTGCAGCCTTTGATCAGCCACTCTCTTTCCAAACCATGGAGCTGGCCAAGAAAAGGGGATGACAACTGATCTCCAAGGAGATTTTTTCCAAGCATCTGAGTGAGTAACTAATAAGGGAACAATGAGAGAATCACACACATAATTTGACTGCGACAGAAAGTATGTCTTGGCTTTCTTATCCTAGGAGTTCTTAGGATGGGGCTTTTAAATTTTCATTTTATGTTTTCAGCATTGGTCTATGAGAGCTGCAGTTCATCCATCATTAGAAATCACTGCAATATCTGCATAGCACTTGTGTACTTTATTTCCCTTAGGCCCAAGAAATAAGGCGGGATATCTCTTTCCAGGAGAGAAGTCACGATCAAAACAGTAGCTATGGACTATCAAATGGCAACAGGTATAGAAACTGGGTAATCAGAAATCTCTTCTGATGTTCCCAAAAAGCTACTCTCAGCTAAAGAACTCCTCAGCCTTCCTCAGAAACCACATAAACAAACTCTATCTACATCCCATCCTGCTTCAATAGTGATGTTCCCTTTAATCCCAACATAGAGGAACACAAAAATAGGGAGTGGGGTTCCTTCCGGTGCATTACTTACCCAGTGCTGTTAAGGTAGCTTTGACCAAGGCTACAGTCCTTTGATGGGGATGCTGGATTGTACCAGAAAGCTGGGACACACTGGCTCTCTCCATGTCTCTCATAGCCATAGTCACTGTCCGGAAAATGAATATTGCATAGTGGCATAGATGCAAAAATGTTACAACACTCAGACACACACACAAACTGAAACATATCCCTATATTCCCAGTGAGGGCAAATATTCAGATCTGGAGAACAGATTTTTAGATTTAGAAACAATCCCAAGTCATATGGAGTCTAGTGTGTAAGGGGAAAAAAAGCCAAAACAAAACAGTGGATTATCAAATAGAGATTCTAGGTTCAAAAAGTATAGATATATTTAATACATGATGTAGCAGGGACATTGGCTTGGGGTGGGTGTGAAGGATGCTATAAGCTTAAAAGCATATTTTGCATCACAGTGGAATTGCTGAAATAATTAGGCAACAACCAAGAAGATGACTTTAAAGGTCAAGATTCATTTCTATGTTAAGATTCCACATGTGTTCTTCCAAAATTGATTTCATAGATTTTATTTTAATTTTTCCTGTCAATTATTTCTCAAACACTTTACATATAGCCATTTGCATTCACATATAGCCATTTAAATTTTTCCCACCTACACATAACACAGGTTCCCTCTTGTCCTAGACAACAAAACAAAACAAAACAAAAATAGAAAACAAAAAGTACCTCTAAAGTGTAGCTCGTTCCATGTTTTCCTAAAACCCTAGCCATAACAAAACTGAAGAAGGTCAGGAATGTCTCCCTTCTCCTTTCTCCCCTATTCAAAGTAACAAAGCCATGTAGGAGAGAAGGGCCCCATTGAAATCTTACTGATACGTCCTTACTACTTGGAGTTTCATAGGCTCCCAGTTAAGTATTTGTCAGGATATAAAATAATTTATTGCTCTGGTTACCAATCAGAGGTCATTGCGGGTGGCTTTGTTTGGCAGGAAAATTCATGCTTCTC
The DNA here is from genome assembly GCA_004026545.1 of Mormoops blainvillei. NCBI lineage: Eukaryota > Metazoa > Chordata > Mammalia > Chiroptera > Mormoopidae > Mormoops > Mormoops blainvillei. The sequence goes on from PVJD01001203.1 coordinate 197,427, forward strand.
AGTTAAGCATCCAAGGGTTTCCTGAAACCCAGAGACTGGCCAGAACAGTCTGGGCATTTGACCCACTGAGTGTTAATAAAGTACAAACAGCAAGGGAAACCATTCTCTCTGGGCCCACTCCTCCTTTCTTTTTCTTCTCCCACCTTCTTGGAGCCAAGATTTCATTAAAGTCCGATGAAATTAGAGGTCAATTGTCTATGTGTGTGACTAGGACAGGAATGAAAGGGCGGTAGGAATAAAGGTTTAATTCCACACTTCTTTATCACTCAATATGTGCCCTGTCCTGTGGAAGAAGTAGGATAATCTCTATCCTTAAGGGGTTTTTAGTCTTTTGAAGAGAGGGATATGACATGCCTCAAATCCAACAAAAGAACAGAATAATATTGTATAAAGCAGGACTCAGTATAATATAGTATGAAGCAGTGTAGTTAAGAAGTACCAACTGGTTAATGAGATTATATAAATTATCTCCCCAGTTTGACCCCATCCTTCCTTCTTACCACCTTCCCCCACGCCACACCCCGTTTGAACATTCAGACCAACTTTCCACCCCTCTGTCTTTGTTCTACATTATAGAACAAAGGGCTTGAAGCGCTCTTCCCTTTCCTGTGTCTGGCAGTTTCCCGCATATCCTTCTTCTATGTCTAGGGTAGATGAGACCATCCATGATTCCCAGACAAAATTTTCGTGGCCTTGGCATGTTAGAACCATTGAGGCTATAAAGGATCAGAGACCTCTGTTGGTTTTGTTTGCCAATGTGAGTCTGGAACAGAACCTAAGACATCGAATAAATATTTACTGGCAAATGGACACTCCAATTACATCTAAAAATGATCGCACTAAATTGTGCCCCTGCATTTGGTCTGTCTCTGCCGGGAGACTGTGAGGCCACAGCTGAACGTCCCGTGTGGCCCACGGAGAGTATCCCAAGTGCTCGACACATGCCTGTGGAACGAGTGTGAACTAGTCATTTCAAATTGCTACGTGGAAAGATGGAATTCAAGAGCAGCTCTGCTGTGGCCATGTTTAAATGCAACTGAAAGAAAAGGAGAAAGGGACCTGTCTGTCAAGCAAATCTTTTGTCATGCCTCCTGATCAAGGACTGGAGGTCTCCCAGCCTGAGATCTGAGAGGGACTCCACGTCGTACCAGCTTCTAACGGTCCATAAGAGCCAGCTTAACATTTCTGGAATTTTGCAAGCTATTCTATAGCTGGTAAACAAAGTCATTATCATTAAAACTTAAATTGTATAAAATTTCAGTTAAATAAACTATATTTAAAAGGTAATAAACATTCAAAACACAGAAATTCTTCATTATTTTACTGTATGTTATTATATAATATATAGTACATAAAATGTTATTATATATTATTCTATTATTTATACTCAAGGGTATTTACATCTAAGTATCTGTATATAAGAAATAATACTATATAATGCTGAATTACTACGCATCTCTTCCCAATTCTGCATTCACTGATGTCAGGTTGGTAGCTTGAAATCGACCATGGCAGGAATATTTATAACCATCAGCAAATGCTACTAATCAGGGCTTATTTATTTGTTTCTTCCAAGAAAGCTAGTAGTTAAATATTTACCAGCACACCCCTGAATGTCTGATTTCTAAGCACTGCTTATCTGTAGAAACAGTTAGATTGTGGTGTGTCTACATTACTTCCAGGAAATTTCCCAGTTGTTTTGTATAAGATAAACCTGTTGAATGCCTTGCTAACCTTAAGAAATTCGGAAATGTTTGAAGGAAGGGCGGGCCCCCGTAAGTAGCTTTCGGAGGGACAGAAATGCCTTAATGCTCTTTGCTGAATGTAACCGTTTTTAGCAGTTCTGTTCAGCTCTGCTACCTGTTAGCCACACAGTAATTAAAAAGGGGGCATCAGGCATGTTGCTTTGCCCCAAAGAGGAAAAGCAACCCATTAATATTTAATAACATTAATGGAAACATCACTGGCTTCCCCCAAGCTGTGGATTTCTTCATTAACTTCTGCTAAACATATATTAAAATCTCTCATACTGTCCAACCTTCCTCCCAGCTCTGCGGTTCGCGTAATGTAGACAAACAAGCAGTTTCAGTTGCTGCTCCAGCTTCCTGGAGAAAGGTGTTCTGCTGAATTGTGAAGTTTGGAGTGAATGAATGTACCAGAAAGTTTCATTTGCCTCAGGGAAGTATGCTGCCGCAGGCTCGGCGAACACACAAGCTTCCTTCAAGAAATGTCACCTCTGTGTCTTTCTTTAGAAGGTTTAAAGTTTAGGGGAAAACATGTCCATTTCTAGGATCCTGTATATCCAAATCCCATCCAGAGATCCAGGGAGAAGTCTTAGACAATCTAAAGAAGAAATGACATCTTCAGAAACCAAAAGGTCTCTGCGTGTCAGAATAGGGAGGGACACTTGTATTCCTTGGGTCCAATCCCCTCAGTTGATAGATTAGAAAGGAGAGGCAAAAATTGGAGATTTGACTTGCTAAAGATTGTACATAACTAACCATGGCGGACGGAGGTGATAATCAAGATCCTTGACCCCTGGTTCAGCATTAGAACAACCCCAAGGGGCACCCATTGAATCCCCAAGAATGACAGTCTGAGATGCTTGGAGCCAGTCAAGAATCTGTCCACTGGACCAGTTTCAAGGGCTCTGCTGTCCTCAGAACCTGCCAAACCCCATCGTAGCCTCAATGACCCCCAGGTCCTCCATTCTCCCCCTTGGCAGTTCAGATTCCAAGATTAGTGTTCCCCAGGTGCTTCTGTCCTATTTTAGGAGACAGCATAGCAGGTCGGGTTTGGGATCAAGCAGGGAGAGGTTTCTTGAGGCACAGAGTGAACAGTCAACAAACAGAAGCAACCACAACAAAAACAAGGGAATAATAACATCCTCATCATTTAGCTGAGGCATAAGCCTAAATATAGCCATAAAGATAATCACATCCAAATCATTTCAGAAACTGTTCGAAACAAATCAACAGTTGCACCTCACATATCTCTCCTAATCCAGCCCCATGCTACTCATCTGCCCTCATTCCTCTAGTCATCCAGAACACCCTCATCTTTCTGCTTTCCCTGAAGTGCCACGCACTTCCTCGTACTTACTCAGCAGGAAGTCTACACAGCTCCATCGCCACCTCCTGCAGGAAGCCTTTCATCATCATTCCAGTCCACAATCCCTTTGCTCTGAACTTTTCTAGCACTTACAGGTGGGATCAGTAATGTCGCATGGAACTTTCTGCATTAATGGAAGTGCTTTATATCTATGCTATGCGATGTGGTAGCCACTAGCCTCATGTCACAATTGAGCACTTGAAATATGGCTAGTGCAAGTGAAGAAGTGAATGTTTAATTTGGTTTAATTTTAATGCAAATAACCATATGTGACTAGTGGCTACTCTGTTGGATAACACATATCTGGGTCATGAAATTCAGCATCTAAGTGTACTCTTTATTATTTGCTGTTATACTTTCTTTGAGTTCAATAACTTTGGTTTATATATCTTTGACATTTCCATAATGCCTAGTCCATAGGGAAAAACAAGGTTGACTGTGCTCTATGCAGAATATTAGAGGTTAAATGGATTTCAGACACGTCTGAATTTACATGCTATGGTGCCCCAAATTTCTTTGGTTCTATCTTCTGTATTAGCATTTGATAAACTAGCCCTGTGGATCTGGAACGTACTGAGCATGGCACACACTGAGACACAGTAAGACTTAGGACTCTGGAATCATAACATTATTATTTTGAGTGCTTTACTTAACCTCTCTGTGTCTTCATTTCTTCGTCTATAAAATGTCTGTAATCATAGCATATTGTTCTAGCAGTTGGTTGAGAAGATTAACATAATCTATCTAAAGAACTTGGTACATAGTAGATGCTCAACGAGTTATTTCTGCTTAAACAGTTGGTTGAATGACTAAGAAAAGTGACCTTCTGGGAGGTAACCTCTGGTCCAACCTGGTTTCTCACCAAACAAGAGTATCTGGGCCTCTCAGAGAGCAGCTCACTCCTTGGAGCCCCAATACAACTTCACAGCCAGCCCTTTACGTTACGTTTTCTGACTACATACTGGTCTCTGACAAACTTGTCACTTAGTGGGGATTTGTTCTTGGCCGCTCACCAGTGCCATGGTGAAGACTGCAGCAAAGTGGCTTTCTAAGGTAAACGTGGGGCTGGGGTTTGACAACGCTATTAAGTGAAAACATTGTTATTCATGCAAAATTCATGCAAGGATAATACCTGCTATGGATGGAAGGTGAAAGTCAACGGGGGCCCACAAATAAACACTTCTGAAAATCTATAAAACCTTCTCTCTGCGGGCAGAGGAGGGGGACAGGTGGATAATACCCTGCCTTTTTACATCCAGGCTGTACTCCTTCACTTGTCCACCCAAACCAAGATATTTGGTCATCCCGCCCAGTCTCCATTCCCAGCCCCATCTGATTAAAGCAAGTCATGTCCTCTACCCGCTATCTCTGGGGCCTAAAAGTACCCTGGGCCAGTTAAATGGCTAGGACCTGATCTGACTCAGGGAAACAACTAGGTGGGGTATATGCCTCATTATCACTTACACTGACTGAGCTGGGAGTTGGATTCCTTAGCTAATAACACGGTCTGGCAAGAACGACCACTGACAAAGACACAAGGCTATGAAACTGTTGCTATATACTGCTTTCCAGAATGAACATTAAAGCCAAACAGGAAACGGATATTTGATGGAAAAACTGTATTTTTAACTGATAGCTATGATTACCGAAGTTGACTTAAAAACAAAAAAACCGTTTTAAACACTCAGTTCCACCATCCACAAAGACAATCACTATAAAACCCAGCAATCTTAGAAATCAAACCATTTACTCCCTACTCAAAAATAATACAAAAGGACTTTTTAGACCATATGATATTTTTTCCGCTGTTGCTCTCAGATTATGACCAGTAGCCTGGCATCCAGCCTTGTGTGTCTGTTTTCCTACCTCAGATTGAAGTGTTCTTTCTATACAAAAACAAACGTACAATACCTTATAAACCTCCCCAAATTCAAAGTCTTCTTGAACACCATGCACCTATTAAATTCCGGTACCAATGAGCAAATCTACTTCATTCACAACTGTTTTAGAGTTAATGGAACATTCTACGCTAAACCTCATCAACGACAGTTAACCTAGGTCATTTGAAGATGAGTGTTAAATTGAGAATAACTTAACTTGGGGACCCTATTCATTCTGAAACATGAAATAAATCTAAAATAATAAAGACTTGCTTGACTTCTTGAGAAACGGCATGATTTAGAGGAGAGAGCATAGGATTTAGCTCGATTTGCACTTGAACCCAGCTATTTCTCTCCCAGTTGTGTGACCTTGGTCAAGTAACTTACATTGCAGATGCTCATTTTCTTCTCCTTAAAATGTTATAGTAATGATACTGACATTACATGACGTTGGGTCCAGATGGCCTCTACCCTTGCAAGTGTGAGAACGACACAACACCTTGTAAAGGCACTCCCCTGTCCCCTGCTACTTTACTCATAGATGCATTCTGAAAGCAGTTCAAAAGAAGGACTTAGCAATATTTTAATTCACCAATAAACTCACCAATATTGGAATAAATGGATAACACCCGAAGGTGTAACTCTAAAGACAGTGCTTATTTGAATGTATGAGCTCTGGTTTGCTTGCTAAAAATACCACAGGGGCCCCTTAACCCTGGGGTGCGAGCTAACAGCAGCAGCAGCCACAGCTACCATATGGATGCCTATGCCACTAGGACAAATGCCTGACACACATTAATGATATATATTCATTCATTTATTCCTCCCTAGGACCCAATGAGATCTATGCTATGTATTTGTATTTTACAGCTGAGAAGGTGAAATCAAAGAGATTAAGAAATTTTTCCCCCAAGGTCAAAAACTGTGAATATCAGAGCTGTGATTTTTTTTCAGAATAGTAAATGTTAATGGAATTGCTGAAAAAAATATTTATGTTACAATTCGTATTCTTTCTCAACTGCGACTTTTCCCAACAATGGATTAGGGACCATAACAACTCAGAGAGACACAGGAGAAAATGCAGCGTGACATCTGCAAAGACAGTGAGCTCCATGGAGTCAGCCTGCAGAAGGACACAAAGGAGCATGACCCTCACATTCTGAATATTTAGGCTGACATCAATACGTCATGCACAATAATTCTGAGTGACCTACTGTACACATTGCTAAGATTATTTGGCTGAACTGTGGTTAATAATTGAAAATTATTCTCCCCAAGTGTGAAAATATCTTTTGTTTCCAAAGAATCAAAACCGCTTCACATAGAACAGTGACATTCGAATTTAAATTCTATTTAGTACAACTCATTTGGCCGATTCTCATGAAAGTCAAGCTTTCTAAGGCATGAGTTCAGGGTTGAGGAGCAGGTAGGAGGCAGTCAAAGCCATCTGGCTGGTTTGCAGTTACTGGTTACCATCCTCGCAGAAAGCGGTTTCCAGCGCAAATCAAGAAACAGGATGGATGAAATAGGATGAAGCAGGGTGAGGCTGCCGGCTGGGCAGGGGCAGCTGTTCTGTGCCCATTTGGACTTATTTCTCTTATTTAACATCAGAAAAGCCCCAATGTAATTGTCATTGTCTTGCCCCTTCCATGGTTATAGGCTCATACCTGAGCGCTTAGCTTTGTCTTTGAATCTGGAATGACTTATTAAAATGTCTAAACTAAACACCAGCTGTTGACCGTGATGTGAAGGAAGAATTCATCCAGCTGGGATCAGAGTGATACGTGCTCATTCCCAAAACCGGGAAGGTTTTTGACTCTCCTAAAAGGAACAACGTTCAGGAACATGGAACAACCACTTACTGCTTACTACCACCCAGGCACTGAAGGTACGACGATGAAGAAAACTAAAACCCCCGCACTCACAGCACTTATGTCCTACTGGGGAATGTGGGCAATAATAAAGCCGTCAGAAACACGATCACTCCACACGGTGATTAATACTGAGAAGACAAAAGAGCCTGATGGTCTAGAGAGTGCCTGGGTGCAGGTAAGATTAGGTGGTCTCAAAAGGCATTTCTGAGGAAATGATATTTTTACTGAGACATGAATGATCTACACATGCCAGCCATGTTGACATTTGGAAGAAATCCTCACACATGCTATTTCCTCTGCTAGAAATAAGCCTGGATTAATTAAGGTACAGGATATGGTAGTACAGCTGCAAAACGGTAAACAAGGGAAGGAGAGTAAGAAATTAAGGCACAGTGGTAACAGCAGGTCAACTCACCTACCATGAAGCAAGCCAAGGAAAAAAGATTAGATTATATTTTAAGGGCAAAGGGAAGCCTTTAGGGCATTCTTAGGACAGGAGTGATAAGATCTGATTTTGGCTTTTGAAATATGATTCTGGTTGTTGTGAGGACAGGTTTTATGAAGCAAGGGTGGAAACAGAAAAGGAATTTGTAGACTGTTGGACAGATGCAGGCAGCAGTAGATGTGGGTATTGTTAGAATCTATTTTGAGTTAGAATGGATTTTGGAGGTAGAGGCTTGCAAGGACCTGGCGAGAAAAAGGGAAAAATCAAGCCCTCCTGGAATTTTGACTTAAGTAAATAAATGGATGTCTATGTGTTTTACTGAGGCTGGAAAAGCTGGGCTGGAGTGGGGATTCAAGATAAATTGAAAAACTGCTTCCAACAGTGATGATTGAGGAAGAACTTTGCATTGGCCACAGGAAGTTCCATTCAAGGGGAGACAGATGTTGAGCAGATACATGAACAAAGAGGTCTTGTGTGAGAGGAGAGGGAGGCCGGGGCTGAAGGGACATACTGGAAAATGTGTGAGTCATTGGCTAGCAGGTGAGGTTTCACAATGTTCCTTGTACATGACACTCTCATAGAACAGTGATCTTCCATGTGAAAAATGTCTCTTTCTGTCCCTCTTGCAGGTGCAGACTTCTTACCTGGCCCAGGAACCGGGGTAGTTGGGCCCACAGTCCAGTCGTTCCTCCCCTAACTCATCTTCATTCTTATGCCCTAAACAGGTAAATGTCTGGTTGAAATTGGCATCGAGAGGCCAAGGGACTCACCACTCAAAGTCCGAGTCAGCACAGACGCAGGGTTCTGAGACCACCGTCCCTGAGGAGTCCCGGCTCAGGGCGCACTGAGCGCCCGGCTTGCGTTTCTTGAATATTTTCCTTTCTCCCATGACACAAGGTTCCCCCTTAGAAAGAAAGTCCATAGTGAGAGAGGCAGAAATGCATAAAGATGGTGAAGTAAACCAGCTTCTCGACAAGAACAATTGGGCTTTTCGTCCTCTTTTGCTCACTTTGTGGCAATCTCCTTCCCAGTAGCCATTTGGGGTTTTCAGGGATAAAGGGCTGCTCTTTTACTACCAAAGGAACACTATGCAAGGCTGGCCTATCACCACCCCCCGCCCCACCCAACTTGGCCCGTGACGTCTACTCCATCCTGTTTCTTCTCCACCTCCACAGGGAATGCAAAGACTCCAGTCATCCTCACAGACCACCAGGCAATTGCCCAAATGGCTTCAGCTGGAATTCTAGTGGAAAGGATTCCACTTCTGGCATATTTTTTCATCATCTTCAGAGTAAAACTGAAGTTGACCTGAAGCTCCTTCTCTATGATTAACAACCATGCCCAAGTCTTTATTCCTAGTCAAGGGCAAAAAGAACAGGAGAAGTTGGTACAAATTACAAGGACCCAATCAATGGTTCTGAAGGACCCAGAAGCCTGACTATGTTGTGTATCAATAAATAACTGCCATCGGTAGAGGCCCTCACCCTCACCCCTCGCTCTTTCTTAGTGGTCCTGTTTCCAATGCTCTTGGGCCCTTATTCCAGGCTAGTCTGAGAAATGCTTTCACCCTTCCTAGGGGAGGTAAAGTGATCAAACCATTGGAGGGTCAGCCTCCTAGCTGTCCGGGCTTACTTCTCCATGGACAGAGCCAAAACCTCAGGTTATCTTTGCTCCCCCCACCCCACCCATGACTTCTCAGTGACTTCAATGAGTAGATCAGGATCCCAGGGTACAAAATGGTCCCAGATACCATCTAACCCTACTGGACCTGGCTGTGTGGGCTTCAGCCCTTCCCCCAAATCCATTATCCTCAGAGGACCCACTATCTTCCTCCTCCAAACAGGAAGGGCCAGATGTGATCAACAGGACTTTCAGTAGCTCCTCTTCCTAGAAGCCAGCATTCTCCCCGCCCCACCCCCCCATGTGGTGTACCTGATTGAGTAGGTGCCAGGTCTGATAGTCTTCCTTGGTGCAGCGCCGGCTGAAGATAGATTTGTAGTCCACTTTCACTAACTGCCATTCAGAGCGGAGGCTGAAGTGACCAAAGACTCTGTGTTTAAGGGAGGGATGGGAAACACAACAGAGAAAGCCTCACAGTCAGTTACTAATGCACAAACACCAGGGAGATAGGGGTCTGAACTGCGGTCTGGACTTTGCCGGTTCTCCCGAAGCATGTTCTTTGAAGGTCATTGAGTAGAAAGTCCACTGTACATGCAACACCAACCAAATGCATGGCATTCACAGTGGGTTTAAAAAACCAACCTTTTCTAAATGACAAGAGCAATATATGTGCTTTACATATAAAAAGTATATATGTAAGATTTAAAATATAGAAAAGCATGGAGAAGGAAAAATTCACACCATAGTCCAAAATCCTCCACCCAGATAGAACTGTTGTTTATACTTTGACGTACAGCCATATATGTCCTTAATTGCAAGCAATGCTATTTTCTTTACTGATATCCACTGACAAGGACTCTGTTTACTTACCTGTGGATTGTATCTATGTATGTTGGGGAGGGAGGTGGGTTAGCTAATTAAAAGTACGACACCACCAATTCCAAAATTTTGATTGAATGGAAGCATGTTTATTTTAAGTTCCCATTGCTTCATTCCTATGAATTCCAGCCTCCTCACCCCTTCCCTGAAAAATCAGAGTCTCACGAAAGAAAGTCATATTCATGTGCAGTAAAGAGGCACACTATGTGTGGAACTTAGAGAATCCATACTGACCTGTTCAAAGCCCAGCAGTTGATAGCCCTGTAAATATGAATAATCGATCATTTCTATAAAAATAGATTGATCATCCATACTACACTCGGGTGGCATGTCTTGTAATTACAATGCAAGACATCTATCACAGTGATGTAAAGGGGAGACCGATCATGCCGGGAACTTAAATCAACTGAAGTCTTTCAACGAATTGGATGGCTTCCATTTCATCAAGACGTAATCATGCGCCCAGCCCCAGAGTTTCCTCTCCTCAAGTTCAGACACTCTTACAGTGCCACCAAGAGACTAACTCTCCTCAAGGCACATTTCCTTTTGCTATCTGAAACACAGGGGTGCTTAGGGAAGGGTGGGAGCTGGTTAAGACTGGAAAATGGGGAAAGAAATAGGGTTGCTGTAGAGATCATACAACTTAAAATATACCTCAAGAAGTGACTTTTAGTGTTCTAATGGTTCAACATTAAATAAAACTTTTTAGAGCTTTGTCTAACAGAAGATTAAACAGACTTTGAGGGGGAGACCGAGGGTCCCTACACTTGTAACAGTTTACAGCCTCCGTGTGAGCCTTAGCTCAGCACTGGGTAGTGGAAGCCATGGGCCTGAATATCCTGGGTCACGTGGCCAGTACTGTGTGGAGCAGAGCAAGCTGAATATAAGGATCTTCCCCGGCTCTCCCTGTTCCCTTGCATGCTTTGTCTGTCCAGTGCTCTTCACAACCAACACATCCATGCCAGGTCTCAATGAAGGTATTTCCACCGTTTAGTTCTAATTCATTTCATGGAGAGGTCCTGAGTCAGCCCATTTTTAAAACTTTAACAGAACAGTTTACTCATCAGAAATTTCTATCTGCTTGAAGAGGGGAGAGTTAAGTTGAAAGCTCATCAGGAAAAAAATAACAGTGGGAGGAGACTTTGATGAATGTCTCTTCCCTCTCTATCCAGCCTATACAAATCTGGCTACATTCAAATGCCACCTCCCCGAGCAAGTAAGCCAAGCATTCTGCCTACTCCAAATAGTTTACAGTTATTTCATGGATCATAAAATATATCATGTTAGATTAATCCCATCCCTTTCCATGAAAGGATTACTAGGCAGACGGGAGAGGGAAATATGAGGCACATGATTTACCTATCAGCCAGGCATCTGACATGGTCTGCCACTGCAGTCTTGAAAAAAAGATGAAAAAATATGAGCCAGGCACTAGTAAAATTATGTGGTTGAACAGCACCTAATTAAGGCATTAAAATCAGCCACGAGGGAGGGTGTGAGTAGTCAGCTGTGGGGTTCTGCTGTCTGCTCTTTCTTGTTCATCATTTTTATTAATGACTTGAAGACGTGAAAATAATGGTCATCATTGAAAACCACATTTTCTGATGACACAAAGCTGGAAGAAACAGTCAGTATACTTGATGGCAGAATCGGGACCCAAGAAGGACTTGACAGAATGAGAGACAGGTTTAATTTAATAGCATGTGACACAACAAGAAGAAATGTCAGGCCCTCCCCTCGGCAAGTACACACATATTAGATAGAAGAGACGGGGCTTGGTGAAACTCAGACTTAATAAAAATAATAATAATAATAATAATAATAATAAAAATAATAGCAGCTTAAGAGTTTTAATATACAATGTGATTAATACAAGTATACACTTCAGAGAGACAAAGATATTTAAGGTGACATCAAAATGCATTAATTAATACAGAATTATGTGTCAATATATTATCTAGAATAAAAGAGGCAATATCATGGTCTACTCTATACTTGATCACAAGGAAAAACTGTAGTTAATTCAATAATGATATAGACTAAGTTTCTCAATGAACAGTACATATATGGGCTTTGGTGGTGATAGTGAAGATTGAATTTCCTGAAATTTTAAGTAAAAATGTGCATTTATTGGCATTTGTATTAATCTATGGAGAAATTACATATATTTTATCAGATTTTCAAAGGGGTTCAAAGTTTCCAAAGTTTAAGAACCATTGAAAAAAGAGTGATTAAGGTTATGTACTGAAATGAACAGTGGTTTCCCAAAGAAATATGACCTGAAACCTGTGAATGTGAACTTATTTGGAAGAGGTTTTGGTTTATAAATTCAGGATCTCCAGGTGAATTTATCCTGGATTATCAAGGTGAGCCTGAAGTCCAGTGTGACCCAGCAACCCTTCTTCTGGGTATCTACCCCAAAATTTTTTAAACACTTATTTGTGAACGTATATGTACCTGTATGTTGATTGTGGCATTATTCCCTATAGCTAAGATCTAGAAACAAAGTGTCCCTCAATAGAAAATTGGATGAAGAAGATGTGGTCCATATATATACAATAAAATATTACTCAGCCATAAGAAAAGATGAAATACTGTCATTTGCAGCAATGCAGACAGATCTTGAGAATATCATGCTAAACAAAATAAGTCAGGTGTAAAAAAGTCAAGAACCATATGATTTCACTCAGATATGAGATATAAAACTGAAAGCAATAAACGAACAAACAGGACAAACAAACGAAACTCACAGACACAGACAAGAGCACGGTGGTTACCAGAGGGAAGGGGTGGGCTCTGGAGGAGGTAGTACAGGGGAACAACTATGTGGTGATGAAAGAAGAATGGACTTGGGGTGGTAAACACACAATACAATGTGCAGATAATGTATCATAGAGCTTTACACTTGAAACCTGTATAATGTTATTGATCAATGTCACCTCCATAAATTTAATTAAAAATAATAAGAAATAAAAAGAAGAAAGACATGCAGAGAAGAGAAGGCCATGTGAAGACAGAGGCAAAGGCTGGGCTTCTGAGGCTACAAGTCAGGGAATGCCTAGAGCCACCGGAAGATGGAAAACAGAGAACAAATTCTCCCAGGTACGCTAGAGGGAGTGTGGACCTGCTCCCAATTTGACCTTGGACTCTGGCCTTCAGAACAGTGAGAGAATACATTTCCATTCTTCGATCCAACCAATTTGTGGTAATTTATTGCAGCAGCCACAGAAAATTAACACAGATGACTATATGACTCAAGACCATTCTGTTGAAGAAGTGGCATAAAAATTATGGCTGACTTACCTGCAGATGACTTAGGAAGGGGCAGGAGACAGAAGACAAATAAGTGGGCGTTCTAGGGAGATCTCTTGAGTATTAAAAAATAACAAAAAACAAAAGTGCGAAAGCATTAAAAATGTGAGAGATCTTTCTAATAGGTAGAGTTGCCCATAGAGGAAAGGAATACTCAAGCTTTAGTAAGCACAGAAGTTCAAACTCAGGCTTAACCATCCCCCTGAGGTCTTGTTGCAGAGGATGCAAGCATCACTCAGGTGCATGGCTTAATTGACCCTGAGTCTCCAAGGCGTTCATGTTGTTTTTCCCCCAGCTCTTTGGGATATCTGTTTAGGATCTCAGAGTGCTCATTTCAGGACTGCACACAAAAATAGGTCCCCAGTCAGGATCTGTGGGCTCATTCAGATTCTTTTCTTCTGCAGTCTGGCAGGTGCATGCCTTTCATCTACATTTCTTTGGCTTCTATCCCAGGTTTTCTTAGATTGTGTGTCCCCGGCCTTTCCCCAGGCTGTGTATCGATAGACTGATATCTTCACCTAAGAGTGTGCTAGTCTTCTCTCCCACATGGTTTCCTACCTATGCCAGATGCAAAATTTCAAATATTTAATGTTAGGACTCCGAGTGTTGTTCATTTTCTCCCTGGGCGCCAACTAAGTGAGGTAAAAACCCTTAGCAACTTTCAGACACTAATATGCTCCCCCTGTCTCTATCCAGGGTCAGTTCTGGGAAGAAAAACATTTATTGTGGGACCCCTGCTGTGGGGCATATATGACTCTGACACAGGGTCTGCTTTTGGCATAGATCTGGTTTCTCTCTTTCTGCTCGATACTGTAACCACTCATTGCTCTTCTGATTAGAGCCCGCGGAAGCCGAGAAAAATGACAGAGACACAGCAAAATAAGAAGGAGGTAAAATAAGGACTAATTTAAATTCAAGCATTTCCCCTTCCTTTTCCTAACTACCCTTGCAACAGATGTTGAAAATCATGATGGGATCTGTGGAAGTGAGCACTCAACCGAGAAATTAGGGTGGCTGTCATCATAAACCACGCCCATCACTTTGGGGTGATAAACATTGACAAGGCCCATTTAGTTCTGGATTAGGAAAAGAGAAAACCCCGGTATTTTCTAATTAGTAATAAAAAAATAAAATTTCCATATAAAAGTTGTTCATCTTAGGAAAATATTCCTTTCAAGTTGGTAAGCTTATCACTAATAAAGTAGGTGCAATGTACTCATCCCACTTGTGGGCAGCTTTCTGGGGGAGAAAGTGGCTCATACATCAACTGAATTTGAAAACTCAGGAAATGGGCAGAGCAGAGGAACGAAAGACATGGCACGTTTCTAATAGGACAGTGTGGCTCCCAAATCAGGTCCTATCTCTTTCAGAAAGTCTTCTGTGTCTGTTCCAGTAACACTGAGCTCTATTTCCTCAGAAGCACAAATGGTCCTGCTATCTTGAGACCAGAGGCCCCCCACTGCCTGCATGAGAATCATCTAGAAGGCTTGTAAAACATAGGTTGTCCTACTCCCAGACGTCCTGAGTAGTATATTTTAGGGGACTGAGTATGCATAATTCCAAGTCCCCAAGTGATACTGATATTACCGGTGCCAGGACCACCCTTTGAGAAACACTGCTCCAGACTACTTACTGATAATTTCTTAGTTTTCTTGTATCATTGGTCAGATTTTTTTCAACCAGTTAGAAAGCTCCTAAGTCTGAGAAGGATTCTCCTATTTCTCTGTGCCCCATAGAACTTTTTAACAGTCATTACCTACCCCCAAAATGGTTGATTGATTACCAAGTGTCAATGGAACAAGGTAATTTCTAGCATGGCTAAATCCACTGTCATCCACAGTCTGATTTCCCTGCAATTACCAAGAAAACCTATTTTGAACACCTCCTTCAGAAATGCATTCCTACACCGTCTCCTTAACTCAGAGTAGACAGGTGGGCAAAAGTAGATCCGCAGTTGTGCATACACGGAACGGTTTATTCGTGCATTTTTACTTATTTATTTAAAATTGTATTATATAAGCCTACTTTTGCCCACCCCTGTATTTTTACCAACATAATCAAAACTATTTCAGGTGAGATAAAGCATGTGAAAACCTTGGGAATCTCAATGGGCAGCTCAAGTTCATTACCGCCACCATTGTTTCTGTTACTGGAACCCCCTGGGACTCAGCCCAAGGCCCTGCTCAGCTAGGGCTTTCAAGAAATTCATTCAAAATGCGTTTTTCAAGGTACACACTAACCTCAGATACAGGGGGTTTTCTTCGTCGTGTGTGTGTGTGTGTGTGCGTGTGTGTGTGTGTGTTTGATAGCTATGGAATCTTGGTGAAAGTGGATACCTCATACATAAATACAGATGACTGTCTATAAACAGGTAGCCTACCCTTTAGTTTCCCTGGAGAAGTTGCTCCCTACCACAGGACAAAATAAATGAATTCTCTAAACCATTTCTCACAGTATGGATTTTTAGGGGGGGAAATCAATTAAAATTTATTACTTCTGGTTTTCTTTTTCTTTTTACCTTGCCACCTGGATTTTTTAATGGGAGTTTTTGGCTCTGCTGAAGATTTACCTTCTCAGGCTCTATGAACCTAAGAGACTATCTCTTTCTCTCTCTCTCTCTTTCTTTCTTAAACTCTTCTGGTCCTAGTGTGACTCTGGTCACAGTATCATCCTGTGCTCTTGTGCTGTTGTTTAACTTCTAACATACAGGTGGCCTGGGCCTGAGAGGCAAGAAAGTAGAAGATTTTTTGCTTGTCCTAGTCCTAATCTGCCACTAAATTAGCTAGCTGACCTTGAGCAAAACACTTTATCTTTCAAGCTTCCCTACAGGAGATGACTTTTAATCATTGACATACATACTCAAAGAATGGGATGCAGAAATAGCCTAGATGAAATGTGGCCCTTTCAAGACAATTTCCAAGAGTTTATTTTCTTTCAACCCCTATGTCTCCCTCCAGGTGTACCAGCTATCTATCTCCCGGTGACCCCATACACAGAGGATTTATCTAGACTTATTCATCTTTGTCTCCACTGGAACCTCTTTCATATAACAGATGCTCAATAAATAGTTCTGGGTTGATTAATGGATAGAATTAATCTATCAAATCATTCACTTCTTCCAAAATTGGGGTAATAGCTTTAGCTGCCCTTATTTCTGGGTCAAAAGACATGGCTGAGTTGTGTGTCCTCTGGGGTTTGGAAGGACAAAAACCAATCTCAGGCGGAAAACAGCAGCAGCTTCACCGTCCCTGGTTATCCCGGACTGTGCTAGAATTTCCACAAGCGACAACTGAGTCGCTGGAACCCTAGATAACACACCTTCTCTAATCCACCATCCAGTCCTCAGTAAGCCTTGTGAGGAGCGGAGTGATTAATTTGAAGGAGAGTTGGTTCACAAAAATAAAAGACTTCATTAGGATTCCATACACACAGAGGGTTACCTACTCATTAATTAAATGATTTCAAAGGGGATCTTGGTATATAATTGCTATAATCTACGTGGAAACAATGCCACACTAAATGTAATTAGAGGAGTAGGCTCCGTAAAGATGTTTTTCTCTTTACCAGAGAGCAATTCTGGGTCAGTTGATTCTCTCCCACTTAGTAACCAGGTTCTTTTTTTCCATCTCTCATGACATCAACTTTTATACATAGTTATAAAAGCTGAGAGAGGTCTCAAGGAGAGACTAGTTGACCACAATCCTTCAGAGAGGAAAAGGGGAGGATTCATTACTAGGAAGCCACAGAGAAATGTGAAAAAGAAAGATCAAACAGTGCCAGTTCAATAAGGAGGACTTCACTGCTGACCGATTTTTGTAGGAATATTTGACTGAACTCAACTAGGGTAATGTCGTGCTGTCACGGACCTGCCTCAAGGCCACTCCCTTTCCCTTACGGTCCTCCATGATTCCAGCACCTGCATTTTAAGCTTTTCTAACCACCAACTTCCCCATCTTTACCTTTTTTAAGAAAATCCTAAAAAACAGAACAAGGCCAAAGCTGACTCTATCCGCTCCTTCCTGACTTTCGCCTTTCCTCCACTGCCTCAACTGAATTCTCAGTCATCAGGTTAGAAACCTCTGCATCAGCAAGCACTAAGTCCTCAGCTTGGTCCTCTCTCTCAACCTCCAGCCCGATATTCAACCCTTTTCATTACACATCTAAAAACCTCTCACGTTCACCAACTCCGTCTGAGTTTCATTTCCATGCCCTGATAATAGTAATGACTATGATGGCATTATTATCACGTGCCAGGGGATCTGCTAAATGTTTCACAGCTATTACCATCCCAAATGCCCCACACAATGTCCTGGGAATCAGAGGGACAGTAATTTCAGATGAGGGTTTTGAGGCTCCAGGCCCATGTTCAAGACACTGGCTGAGCTGGGATTCCATTTGACATTCATGTGAACCAAAGCTCTTACTGGCTGCACTTCCTTGGGCTGAAGACTATAATCCATGCTCTGAAAACCTCTTGCCTCCTCACTAATTTCACTTGTTTAGACGAAATAGCCATCTTCCTGAGACATCCTCCACCTCCTCCCAGATAGTTGTCTTGGAGCATTATTCCAATGAGACTCCACACCTCCAGGGAAACAATGATTATAGGACACAGCCCACATTTCTAGAATGAGCATTCTATCCCCAACCGGAACCTCACATTCCCTTCCAAACTTTGCTTCCTCTTCCCTCTTTGTTCTAGCCAAATGTCTCTCTTTCTCTTTGTACAAATGCCTGCTCTCCATAGACACTTGCATGCCGTGCATGTGCACACACATGTGCTAACGACAATAGTGGTGGAACACTTAGCAGATTTCCTCATGCACAGATGCACACACACGCACACATTCCTGATTCAGACCTCGCTGTTGACGTGTCATTCATTAGAAACATCTTCCTTTATTCTCTGCCTGCCCCAGTCTCACCTCAGCTCCCTGTGTAAATACCACCTCCTCTTGGAGGGAATGCTCAGGTGTTCCAAGTCTAAGTGATCGCTCCCTTGTCTAAACTTTTGATGTTCTGTATGAAGAGCTGGTGGTCTTCCTCCAGAGAAGCAAAGGCCTTTCCTTAGTTAACTGGTCCTTTGCTTCAGTGCCACTGTATTCTCTTTGCCTTCCTCTTACTTCTTCAGACATACTTCTTTCCTTCCTCTTCTTCTTCCCATCTCTGACTGTCCTAGCTTAAGCCTTCTTCTCAGCCCCTACACTTGACCTTGGCAATCCTATTCATTTCTGCACCTTCAAACTTCGTGTAGAAAACTCCCAAGGTACCTACTCTTATCCTTGAACTCTCACAAGGCTTAGTCATGAACATCATGCTAAGAACTTTGATTTTTAATCAAGAGCCTCCTTCAGTGGCATCCGCCTACCTGTGTAGTATCATCTCCTACCAGGCCCATTGTTACCTGTGCTCAAATAGAATTCCAATTGTCTCACTAAAAGAAGCAGGGTTAACTAGTGCCTCCTTTTCCTCTGCTTAGGTGGCCTTTCCCCACATCTTACCTTGTTTATTGCCTCCCCATTCTGTAAACGTCAAGTGAGATACAGGCAGTAACTCATGGCATGGGCAAGGGGGTAGGGAGGAGATGGAAGGAAAAGCTTTGCAAGTCAAAATATTTCATCATTAAGATTTTGATCTCCTCTTTAAGCAACAAAACTATGAGGTTTTCCCTTTCATTTTCCTTATCATCGTTTTATTTTAAAATTTTGATCTAATGGCACTCTTTAGAGAAACCATGATCTCGATGATATCACCTCTTTGAAATTACTCCAAAGTTTGGATGTGGCCCAGTATATAATCAGTTTTTTTTAATCTATATACAAAACGTTTGCTTAAAAAGTATATGCTCTCCATTTCTTGAGAGGAGGACTTCTAAATAAAGTTTGCTAATAGTATTATTCATATCCAAATATATACTAACTTTTTGACTGCTTGGTCTATTAGTTCACACATGAAGGCTATTAGAATATTTCTCTAAGATATTGCAAATCTCCCATTTCACCTTGTATTTTTTGTAGGTTTCTGTATTGTGTAACAACAACACTCTGCAGATTTTGAGATTATTCTACATTCTTGATTTATTCTTTTTAGTTTCCACTTAACTGCTAACTTCTCTATTATGCCTTCTATTATCTTTCTTCCTCCTCAATTCTTTTTCTTCCTTTGAAGAAAAAAACTTTCACTTTCCCCTGAGCTTTTGTAGCATTTTTTCTGTACTCTGTGTATCATCTTACCACTTCCATAAGGCATCGAAATTCATAGAATATGTATGTACATAAGTTTCTTACCCTCCTTGCCAGATTTTAAGCTCTGCAACTTATATATGCCATACTTTACATGTCATAAGTGCTTGTCATATACTGATTTTCTGAGAGCCAGGGGAATGAAGTGGTCAAACACAAAGGTGTTGGTATCAGACAGGAGACATCTGAGCCCCAATCCTAGATCTACGGAAAGTTCTTTATACATACTAATTAGACTGCAGTTTCATCATGTGCAAAATGAGAATAAAACCAAACAGAATTCTGAAGTTTCAATGTGTTGCATATGTATAATGTATAGTATAAATATAAAAATGAATAATTTAAAATTATTATTTTTATATGATAGTATTGTATTTAACTACAATAATTTATGTCTCTTCCTGAATGCCTGAGAATTTTGTTGGCAGATAGGATGACTTATGTTTTTATAGTTCCATGACCTCTATCTACAACAAGGCTTTTCAAACAGTAGATACTCTAGTACAAATCAATCAAATAATGATAATAATTAGAAATACCAATATCAGTAAGAATTTATTGAACGCATAGTATGCTAACTACTTTGCATAGGTTATCTCATTTCATTTATCATTCCTGTTTAACAGATGAGGAAACCGAAGCTTAAAGAAGCTAAGTAATTCATCTAATAAAGTTACACAGCACGTAGGTGCTAGAGCCAGGAGTCCAACTTAGGCAGTTGCTGATGTTATAACACAGCCCTCAACACTGTGCTTTCAGCAAGGCTCATACCCCTTTTTAAGGGTATGACGCATTAGCAATCATTTGACTGCATTTCGGTGCGTTGGTACTCTGCGGGGACTTCTTAGCTCTACCTCAAAACGCACAAAGGCACAAAAGGCAGAAACACCATGAAATATATAACACTGAAAACACACTTGAAGGAAGGAAGAAAAGAGACATCTTTAGGGATTTACCTAGAGAGCTCCACTTGTGGACCTATTTGTCTCAAAGTCTCAAGGTCTATTTGTCTCAAAGGATCTCATTTATGGGGAACTACATACTTGAATCTAAACTGCGACAATCCTCTTGACTTAGTCTCAATTGGGAGTCCCTAGGGCATGAAGAAGAGAACAGAATTACAAAGTCTTGGTGCTGGAAGGGTCCACAGAAGCTAACCTTCGACCTATGCTTTTCATATGATCCCTGGGGAAACCAAGGCTCGGGTATGGTAACAGCTTGCCCAAGAACACAAAGAACAAGAACCCAACTCTCCTGAAACCCAGCTCTTTCTCCCACATGGGAAACCTCTGAAGCCTGCAGGCTGAGTCCTGGTACACCACAAATGACAGCAGTATCATGAATGATTGCTGGAGGAACAAGGAGTAGAGAAGTGATCACATCCAGAGCTACAGTTAACCAAGGAAAGCTTCAACCAAAACCCATTTTCCCCAATTTTCAGGTTCTTCTCCCAGGTTCCTATATCTCAAAGGTGATCTGGGTTTTCCAAACTCTAGCCTGCCTTTCTGGGACTATAGATGTGTGCTAATATTTTTTCTGAGAGAGAGGATTTTCTTCGAGGTTCGATGTGCCATTCTTCTGAAGAGTCTTCCTTCAGTCTATTGGATTAAATGAGTTATCGGAATGACACAGACAATGACATATCCTGGTTCCTGGAGAAATGATCCCGCTCCCCTCCAAGGACGGCTTAGCTGTCCTCATTGAGAACATGGATGATAGGGTGATGGAGTCTAACTTGGGCTGCACCAGTGGCCGGCAAGCTGGAGGGCAAACGGAGACCTTCAGTTATAAATGAGGAAGACCCCTGCAAGTGTCAGGGCAGAAGAATTCTTCCACTGGTCCAGGTGTTGTCTCCATACTGACATATAGATAAATGTGCCCCAAATCCACTGCTCTGCAATGACCCAGCCTGGCTACATGCAATCTCCTTCATTGACACACTAGATTTATTTCTCATTTCTCTAAGTAAACAGTTAAATCTGCGATGGATTCCGGTGAGTCACACACCATTCTCTGCCACCTCTGTGCAGGACTCAGAATTAGCCATTGCTAGGAAACGGCAAATCCCAACTCAATCCTTTTACCCAGCCTCGACTCCTTTCATAGGCGGGATGTCATTAATGTGAGAGCAGACTATTAGAAACCTGGAAAACAGTTCTCAAATTCCTGCAGATTTATGATGAAGTCATTCCACAAAAGGTCACGGGCAGCCTGGCTATAATTAAATCTTTCATTAATTTTTAAAATACACAATAACTTATAAATGCAGCATAAATTAGCCAGATGACCTTGAAATTATTTAGAGCATTGCTTCATCAGAAGCCAATATTTTCTGAATTTTTATTATGGGTGAGACTTGTCTGTTTCCTATTCTTATCTTTGATTGGGTTCTAGTAGCCTGTTTATTTGCAACGATTTAGTATTAATTTGCTCAGAGCACTGCAAGAGATGATGGGTAGTTAAAACTCTCCTGTCTTTAGATCACAACCTCAAAGGTAGAAAAAGTGTGATCCACACAGTCACCCACTTAAATGCAGCCCCGCTATTTTTTTAACTTGGAGATACTTTTTTCATGTGTACATTTTGATAAATGATTTCTCTTTAGTAATTATAAAAAATGCATTCTCATTATGAAAATTTTGAAAATTATAAAATTCTATACTTAAGAAAATTGCCCCCCACCCCAATGCAGGTAACTACTTTTAATATTCTGTGATCTTCCCTTCCATTCACTGAAAGTTCTATTCTTTCTCAGATAAGGAGATAAGCAATAATGTGAAGCCATCACCAGGGTTAGAATCTTTGGAACTTAGAGAAACTCTGAGGTTTATTGTAGTACCTTCTCTCTCTCCTCTCTTTTCCTTTCCTTTCAACTTCTCCCATCCCCTCTCCCTTCCTCCTCTTTCTTCTTCCCCCACCCCTAGTCCTCTCTCTCTATAACCACTACTATTAAAAACTCAGAATTGGATTGCAGATGGATTTCATGTACACTAGAACTAAAATAAACCTCACACAAAACTGATTTTTCTCCTATAAGGCATGGAAGAGGCTTTATAATATAAATTTCCCATCAGCATAGACCTTGTCTATGCCCTAGTCCAGGTCCCAGAACACTTAGGACAGTGCTTACCTTGTAGTAAACACTCAGTTCCTACTGTGGAATAAAGATACAAGAAATATTCCTGATAGGAGAAACTTGATACGTGTGGAGCCCTGAGTGTTTTCTTAAATATTCCTATAAAAGTCTAGTTCTCTCTGAAAGGTCTAGGCTTCCCATACCTCCTCTCACCTCCTGCTTCCATAGGTCCCCCTTTCTGCTTCCACAGAAAAAGCTGCTGAGGACAGGTTTCAAATCGAAATAGAAAGAGTTGTGTTCCGGGAAGGTCAGCCATCTGTGGCCAGCAATTGCCGGTCTCCAGACATTCGGGCCGCATCCCTGGCTACTGGTGTGTGTCCATGCCACCTGACTGTTTTCCCATTAGGGTGTAGATTTGATTAGTGGTAAAGGAGGTCAGCAGCTACTGGGGAACTGCATCGAGCGAAAGCGAGACATGAACAAGACCTTAACAGAAACAGGCAGGGCAGCACAGCAAGGAATCCTGCAGGCGGAGCCTGTGTTAAGTTACATGACACAAGGATCGTGAGACGGTGGAAAGAGGCAGGGATTAAAAGGTTTGAAAACAAATACTGGGAGGGGAGGAAGGAAGGAGGGGAGTGTAAAGATTCAGGGACTGAAAGGCATTGGAACAGAAGAGGCAAAGGAAAGGAGGCTGGCTTTTAAAAAGTAAATTAAAGAAAACCATTCTATGCCTAAACAACTTTGATTCTTAAAACTTAATAAGCTCCATGAATGGGTTCGAAAGGTCAAAGCCCATAACCATGGGTCAGAAACTGTGGTCTGTGAACCTGTGAAACATGAGTTGGGACTTGGGTGATGAAGACCCTAAAGTACAGAAACAAGAGGGTGAAAATGGATGTTCAAGATGGCACTTAGGAGCGGAGGAAATTACTTCAGGGAGCTGTAAGAAAGAAGCCACGGGAGGGACACCTGGTTTTCCTACGTCATTAAATTTCTCAGTCTCCTACTTTGTGTCAAATCTTGAACCAAGAGCTAAAAATATCAGAAAAAAGAGTAAAACTCATTCCCTTCCCTTAAACAGTCTGTAGTCCAGTCCAATCGTGTTACTCACTCACCATCTGCTGAGCTCCCGTTATGTGCAAGCTTCCACGTTCAGTGCTGGGGGAGGGTGACAAGTAAGACAGCTGCACTTCACGGAGCTCACAGACTCTACCAAAGGCCTCACATTCTAACTGCAAAGATGACCCGTATGTAAAACAATTAGGAAGCTCCAAAATAAAGGTGACAATGCCAGTTCACCATGACCCAGCAATTCTGCTCATAGGTATGTCCCTCAGAGAACTTATATGCCTGGAGGTTCTTGTACAAAGATAGAACAATTTTGTTTGTCGCAATGCAAAGCCAGAAACAACAAAATGTCCACCACTAGGAGAACGGAGAAATAAATTGTGCATATTCACATCATGACAGAATTCCACATGGCACTGAAAGTGGCTGGACCGGATGGATACACCCTAAGATGGATAATACTGAGTGACAGGCACACGTGAAGGAATAATAGCATTTTGATGAAGTATGTATTTTTAAAACACTTAAAGCAATATCACTTATATTTTTATGAATAACTAAATGTGTACTAAATGTATCAACACACGTACCAGAAGAATATATGTTAAATTTATGGTAGCCATTGATCCGGGTAGGGTGTAAGAATAAAAGATCTAAAAAAGGGCAGTCCCGAGAAGACCAGCTGTACCTGGTATGCCCAGCACATTTCTTTTAAAAATCAAAAGCCAAAGCAATAAAATGTTGATATTTATTAATTCCGGTTAGCTGGTACCCGGGTACTTGTGACATTATTCTTTGTACTTAACTGTATTTTTTAAACTTTCAAAAGAACTGTAAGAAAAACAACATAGCTATGAAAGTGCGGATGTAGAGTTTATATCAAGAATCATAAATTCAAAAGGAGCGCACCTTCAATGCACGGAGAGTGAGCCGAAGCAATGGGAGCGGATGCGTGTACTTCGAGTGAGAGGCGGGGCAAGAACCAGAGCGACGCGTCAGAAGCGGGCAGCTACCATGCACCTCTAGCCGCCTGTTGGACTACGGGCATTTCGGCTCAATGTTGCCAGATGCTTCTGACATTACAAAATTCGGCTCCATTAAAAAGAAAAGTGCAAACCAAACTACATATACCTGTGCGTGGAACCCTGAGGCTTAAGTTAGGAATTCAATGAAAGAAAACAAGGAAGAGCTGGAGGAATTGTGGAGGGCTTCTTGAAAGAGGTGAGGCTTGTCTATGGGTTCTGGGTCAGAAATGAGAACACTTTTAAGCCACTTTAAATGATTTCCTTTGCAGTACTTCACAAGATGCTGCAACTGGAGAAGTAGTCACTGGGTAGGGGAAGATTGTATAGAAACTGTATCAAAAATTTCCGAGATATTTGTAACAAATCCACAATGGGTTAAGTGCCGCATGTGCTCTTGTTCATGCTCTGCAAATTATAGCCCATGGGATGAATCTGGCCTCTACCTGTTTTGGCTGTCCTAAAAGCTAACAATGGTTTTTACACTTTAAATGCTGAGTGTATAAAGGGGAAGCAAATGAAGAACAGTATTTTATGACATGAAAATTGTGTGGAATTCAAATGTCAGCGTCTATGATTTGATGTGCTTCATTACATATCGTCTATAGCAGCTTTCACACTGC
This sequence comes from Mormoops blainvillei, assembly GCA_004026545.1. NCBI lineage: Eukaryota > Metazoa > Chordata > Mammalia > Chiroptera > Mormoopidae > Mormoops > Mormoops blainvillei. The sequence continues at coordinate 222,582 of PVJD01001203.1, forward strand.
ACTGCAAGAGCCAAGCAGGTGCAACAAAGACCCTGTGGCCAGAACACGTTTGCTGATCACTGCTCTATTTGTCCAAAGTTCTTTCCTTCAGATGGCCCATTTCTTAATTATTAGACTGTGGAGACTATGAACATCTCTAGTGTCCCGCGATGGAGGTTACTGTACTTAGTTCTCATGTCCAGTTGAAGAAACCTGAGCTCAGAGAAAGGGTAAATAAAGCATCTATGGTCACATGCATGGTTAAGTAGCAGCTGGAGCCCTGTCCCTGGAACATCGACCTTTAAAACCCACGCTCTAAGCCACCACTCCATCCTCACACAGCAATCCATTGGTCAAAATAAGCTTTTTTTTTCCTCTCCAAGTTACTGCCAGCCTCCAGTACATCCCAGCGGTATACCCAAACCCCTAGGCAGCCATACATCCAGCTTTTGTGTTCTTTGGCACAAACGATAGTGGGCCCCTGAGCGGATGGCAGGTGTGATGACAACCTGAAGGATGTGAATGCAGCAGCCCGCCTGAGAGGTAACAACTTGGGAGTTCCACTGGATTTGCCGATTACTCGAATCACTTACTTCGGGCAAAGTCAAGTGAGGCTCTTCCAGCAAACAACAGAGAATTGAAAAACAGATCAATGGAAGCAGCACTGGTTCACTTCCAACAACTTTATTGGACGCAGTTACTGGAGGCTAAACAATGCATTTGAGCTCAGGGCTGAGGCGCCACGGTGTGCAAAGGCTGTATCTAAGTGCGTGTTCCCTGCTACGCATGTGGCCACAGTTTCTTAAGTGGAAAGAAGGCTTCTGCTTTTTTTTTTTCTTTTTAAACTTCTGCAGCTTTAGGGTTTGCATAATTTCCTAAGCAAAATGTTCTCTGTCCCTCTTCACTTTGGCTATTACTTCTGCTGGTGGAACGGCGGATCAGAGATATAAACCGGTTAGAGCTGGATTTATGCAGGGCAGCTGCAAGGCAGTCAGCCTTAGACAAGCTGCCAAAAGCATCCCTAGCCCCGCCCACTCCTCTGCAGACCGGGCAGGGTGCTGCTGCTCCCCACCTGCCCACATCGTTCTCCCACCTGGAATTCCCTTTTCCGCTTCATCGGACCATGAAGCCTCTACAGCCACTGTCTTCAATCCATTCTTAAATATCCAATGGAAACCACAATTTGGCCCACCCCTTATTATTTAGCTGTCCTCTGCTTCTTTCACATGCTTGTCATCTCTTTCCAAACATTGATTGGTGTGGACTTGCCTTTACTGTGGACCCCCATCTGCACTCAGTGAGCAACTAACAGCCTGCTACTCTTCCCACCCGCCATGGTCCTTGGCTGAAGAAACCTTGGAGAATTCCAGTGCCTTTCCTCAAATATCAGGTCCGAACCTGAAGTTTGAAATTCACAGTCCTTGCTCCCATTTTGCCTCTCACAGAGCACGTGAGATGGGCACTTAATGTCTCTAAGCCTTGGTGTCCTCATCATCTGCCCGATGATGAGAATCTGACCTGCCTGGCAGGGTTGTTGGGAGATTTCAGTGAAATCAGGTTTGACGAAGTGCCCAACAAGAAACCCGACACAAAGGCAAGTGCTGACCAGACACAAGTCAGCTGCTGCTCACTCCTGGGAAGAAGTGTCTGCTTTCTTCCAGGAAAGCTGTGCCTCTCCCTTTGGAGTATTTTTTTTTTTTTTTTCTGTGAGGCTGCTACGTTCTCCCTGGCCTCTGCAAAAGATCTGCTAAATCACAGCCAATTGGTTTAAACATTTCACATCAAGAAAGACGTTCAAATGTAGCTTTGAGCATGCTGGAAAATTGTGTTTTTCCATCTGATTCCACATCCGAGCCAAGCCAAACAGAGCTCTGCTTAAAGTGCTAATCTGGGGGCAAACCTTTTGAGAAACAGTGGACCAAAGAAACCCAGGGCTCTGACGGCCACAGGCATCTCATCAGCGGGAGACCCACTGCCTAAGATGGGAATAGGCCCTCCAGCTTGCCAATCATCCAGCCATGTCCTCTGCCTTAAGTAATAAGAATGGTCACATTTCACTGTGAATTAGGCTAGACTAGATGGTTCCTGCTGAGGTTACCAGGGAGATGTTGAAATAATAACATTTGAAAAGAAAGCGGAAAAAAGTAAGCAAAACCTATGCCTGCAAGCTGGGAACTGTTTCTCCCACACAGATTACCCTGCCAGAGCTACAGCGTTTGAAGACTTCACACTCACGAGCTGTGGCCTTCAGGAGAAGTGGCCCTGGAGGAAATCAGAAATCATTCCCAGGAGGGTCCTCGTTCTCCAGCTGCTATTTGTGCCCACGTGCCATTCCATCCACCGGCTTTATACACACCTTGGCACACAGACGCAGGCTGCTCTAATTCTACCCAGCTCCGGCCCTTACAACTTGGAACTGCTGGGCGCTGATTGCAGCACTTCGGAATCTCTAGGCATCTACAACTGACGTCCTCAAATGCTAGAGCCATGGGTCAGAGAAGCCATGGCAAGCCAAACACTGGTAAGATTATTAGGATCCCCACATTGTCCTAGTTAATTCGCTCACTTATTCATTTGTTTATTCATGCAATGCATTAGACCATTAAATCCTCAGTGCTAGCACAAAAGTGATAAACATGTGGCACTCAAAGAATAAGATACACAAAGGTCATTCTTCATGGGAACTTAAAGTCATGTGCATATGTGTGTTCACGCATACACATGTGTCTGTCTGTATTAAGGGTGGATGAAGGTGGAGGGGGTGATATTAAAAAATGCCGTTTTTACTTATATTTATTGTTGAAAATGTCAAGGGAAAAACATATCGGGCTAGGATAGCATACAGCGTGGGGACCCAACTTCATCTGGTGGGATGTGCTAGAAAAGCTGACACTTATGATAAGACTTTAACAGTATTTAGAAGTTTGGTTCTTCATGGGGAAAGGGCAAACACATTCTAGGTAGAAACACCAGCAAAGACCCTGGGGCAGGAAGGCCCCAGTGGATCAGAGGACAGAGTACAGAAATGAGATCCTGGATGTGTGGCCAGTGCAGATCTTTGTGACCCTTGAATGAGTGTGGATTTTATCCTGAATGCAATGGAAAGACCCCCACCAAGGATTTTTAGAAGAGGAACGGCATTATCCCACTTTCAATTTTGAGAACATCAGCCTGGATACAAGTCAACTCTTAGACATAACCGAAGGCCCTTCACAGTCTCAGCCCTTAATGCCCAGTCAAGCTCTTTCATAGCTCTTTTCCTTTGTTTATGTGCTATCCTTCGCCTTGAAATAACTTATTCTCTCAAAAAATAATTACTAACATCCTGTTCTGTGGCAAACCCCCTCTTAGGCACTGAGGTTATGGTACTCAATGAAACTGTTAAAAATATGTGCTTTCCTCAAGCTTACATTCTATTACCTTTAATCAGTTTTCTACTAGTGAACTGCTTTCAAACTTCCAGACCAACTCACCTGTCACCTTTTGTATGTGTGATGTGTTCACATGCCTCTGTTGATACCCTGGTTACAGAACTAGCGTTCCTTGATGATTAGAGTAGCCCCCTCCCCATACCCTGTTGGCCTGAGAGTTTCATAAGGGTAGAAAGAATTGTATTTATCTCTTTTATATCCCTCAAGAGGGTCTAAAACATATTAGAACCTTATTAAATGCTTTTGAATGAATAATGTGTGTATCAGGGTTCTCCAAAGAAACAGAATAAATAGGATGTGTGTGTGTGTGTGTGTCTGTGTGTGTGTGTGTGTGTGTGTGTGTGTGTGTATTCAAGTTCCAAGATCTTTGAGGTGAGCTGGAAAACTAAACACCCAGGAGAGCCAATGGAGTTCCAGTCTGTAGGCTGCCAGGCTTGAGACCCAGGAAGAGCAAATGTTTCAGTTGATACCCGAAGGCAAGGATAAGCCATGTTCCAGTTCAAAGGCAGCCAAGCAGAAGGAAGACTCTTTTGCTCAAGGAAAGATCAGCCTTTTTGTTCTATTAAGGCATTCAACTGACTGCACAAGGCCCCCTCACATTAAGGAAGGCAATCTGCTTTACTCAGCCTACTGATTTAAATATTAATCTTATCCAAAAACACCTTCACAGAAACAGCCAGAATAATGTTTGATCAAATATTTAGGCACCTCATGGCCCAATGAAGTTGACACATGAAATTAACCATCACAAACTACTAAACATTTACATCCTCCAAATGAAGTTATCAAGACAAGGCAGTAAACTTTAGTGTGAGTATGCTAGTCCTTTTCCTCCTTGGCCATAGCTGAGTCAAGATTAGCAACGAGGGAAAGGAAACAGAATTCAAATAGCTTATAGCATTAATAAGTTTTTTTATTAAATTGCAAGGTTAAGAGTTTTGTCCCCAAATGAAGTCCTTGTCCTCATAGTTCTTAAGGATCCAAGATGGCAGAGGAGGTAAGTGGAAGCTACACTAACCTCCTCCCAGGACCAGGCTGGAATTACAGCTAAATTATAGAGAAGTCATCCAGAATAACCAACTGAACACTAACTGGAGAGAAGCCTTATAACCAAAATCTGTGGGACACTGGGAAAGCAATCCTAAAAGAGAAATTCATAGCATTACAGGCCTATCTCGAATAACAAAAAGAAGTTCAAATAAAGGATCTAATTTCACACTTAAAGGAACTTTGAAAAGAATAGCAATCAAAGCCCAAAGTGAGTAGAAGGAAAGAAATAATAAATACTCGAGCAGAAATAAATGAAATAGAGTCTTAAAAAAATGATACCAAAAAGAAAAAAAATCAGTGACTCCAAAAGCTGGTTCTTTGAAAAGATAAATGAGATTGACAAACCTTTAACTAGACTCATCAAGAAAAAAAGAGAGAGGACCCAAATAAATAAAATCAGAAATGAAAGAGGAGAAATAACAACTGGCAACAAAGAAATACAAAATATTATAAGAAAATATTATGAACAATTATATGCCAACAAACTGGACAACCTGACCAAAATGGATATAACCCTAAAAGCAGACAATCTTCCAAAAATAAATCAGGAAGGCTCAGAGAACCTAAAAAATAGATGAATCTTTTGTACTCCTGCTACAATTCTCGCCATTGCCATTCCAATGGCGGGAAAGCACTGGTCAGCTCTACCTAGTGGGCTGCTTGGTTTTAAATTCCTTTTAGGACAGAAACAGAAACTGTCTTTTGGCAATTCTTTAAGAGCTCATTCTCTGGCTGCCTGAAGAGCCCTGGCAAAACGTGGATCATATTCATACTAGAGAAATTTTGAATTTAATAAAAAGTTAAAAACAGAAATTTTGAATTTAATAAAAGTTAAATACTTGCATGGATGGTGCTTCGAAACTCACCTTAATTGCATAAAAGGACAAATACTTCTCTGTCCCAAAACTCATATAAGAAAATCATGCAGTATTCTTGCTGCCTTCCTACGTACTAACATTTAAGGTATCATGATAATCAAGGTAGCCGTGGGGGCAGCAACTCTGCCACGCTCTCGAAAAGTCTTAGTGAGAGGAAAGGGAAATAGGAGTGCTTATCTAGGCTTTTCGGTAAATGGTTTGGCCCTGAGGTCAATTTCCCTCACGTCCATGTGCCCAGCTAAACTCCATCTGAAGCTGAGAGAAAAAATTATTAACATTAGTCATTAGATGAACACAGAATTTAAACTACGGCCTTAAATTTGCTAGGGAATGCCAGGTCATGTAGAAATTAGAATACATGTAACATTGTTCAGAATGATGTCCCAGAGAAGCATGCGATGAGTTCAAACAGGCCCCATAGAAGAGAATGCAGGGAAAATCACACTGAGGAGAAACCAAAGAAAAGGGAGGACCAGAAAGAGGGAATGCCTGACTGTAGGACCACGTATATCTTCACTGCCCAGGATGTTAGGACGTGTCTGATTGGAACATGCTGAGCAGCCGCAGCTGCCTTGATAAATTGAAGCAGGCTGCACAACCTTCTTGAATGTGTGTACCTTGCCTTACAGAATTGAAACTCGATATTTAAACTCTTTGATGTCCACATCAGAGGAAGTTCTAAAAAAGATGAAGGCTTTCTTTCATAGCTAGTGATTAAGTGAAGGATGGAAAATAATTCGGAAGCATCAGCTCATGGTCAGAGATCCTCCTGAAAAAAAAGATGGCAGTATTCCTAGTATCCCGTTCACTTCCTGGAATTCACAAGAACAACTTTTAATCTCTCAGCTGAGTATTCTGGGTAACATGTCATTTTTATATTACATTTATTTAATGTACAACCATGCAAACTCCAAAAGGACAGGAGTTTCTTTCTTATTTGTTCATCTAGAAGAGTATCCGGCACATACTAGGTAGCACCAGTTTTTTTTTTAATAGTATAACTTTACAAAGTTCTTTCCAGGACCCTAGATCCTTGGGATTTCTATCTTATCTCTGTAGTTTCTCCATGTGCATAGAAGTATGCATGTATGTGTGTGTAATATATATTGTATTATAGATACATATACAATATAATATATTTTATATATGTATATGCGCACACACTTGCATCTATAGTCACTATACATATATATCTATATGTTTACTGAATCGTTTGTATTTTAATAAAAGGCGAAAGATTTATTCACTCTGAAAAGAAACCAGAGTATGAACCATTTGCATTTTAAGAAAAAAATAATATATGTTACTGCTTTTGAACATCTAGAACTCATGCTACATATCACTGTTGTGTGTCCATCAACAATGAAACTTTAGACTCTAAGCATTAATGATATAGCTTAAATATTCTTTATGACTTATACAGGTAAAGTTGCATATAATACTGTTAGCTCTTAATAAAGTAATTTGACAGCTTAATAATAGAGTCTATTTGTTATTATAGGAGTTGGGTAAGTGGGGGTGGTACGGGATAGTGTAGCATCACCGTAACTGTCACATATGCACACACATACGTGATGAACTTCTTAGGGATTCAAATTTGATACACTTTTAGAATATTCAAATATTCAGAAAGTAGCAAATACTCAGAAAGTAATGCATGGTTTTTTACAGCTTTAAGCTCTATATCTCACCATCTATTTGCATAGTAAAGGAGTATAGAAAAATTTTCACAGAAAATTAATCTGAAGGGGAATGAGAACAACCGTAAGTATGACTGTGTGAATGAAAGTGTGAGTGTGACACACTAAAGGAGTTTCTCTTAAATATTCCCTGTTGCCAGTATGTCAGCTGTTTTGCTCCTCTGTCCATATCCCTAGTCTGTTACTGGAATGTTTCGGAAAGAGAGAAACACATGTAAAGGCATAAGCTTTCTGTTTGCCTGGGGTTTGGATGAATGGAAATTTGTTATAAAACTAGTTTAAATTCCATTAGAAATCTTAACATTGCAATGAGTAGCCTAGCTTCTCCACTCTGGCCAGTAGTCTGCTGGATCGTTGGCACAAGCATAAATATTTCTATTTTCCAGACGAGGAAACACTGGCCCAGAGATTGCAATGCTTTGGTGTAGGGTTCCCTGGGAAGTGGCCTCAGTGGGTGAAAGTAGACCCCAGGTCTCGGGGCTCCTTTTGACCAAAGCAAAAGAAGTACTCACGTCATGATCTGGTTCTCCACGCCGGCCTCCACCAGAGCCCCGTCGACAAAGAGGGGAACCGACGTAAAAGCATACTTGTCCCAAGAGTGGCCTTCGTCAAAACTCACCCTGCGTTAGAAACAAGTACATGAAAGAGGCAGCTGAAAATGAAACCACACTATTCTGCAACCATTTTTCAGGTTATTAAATTCTCCTCTTTGTCTTGTTCTCTGGTAGTCTGGATTATCAATAGGCATTAATCTTCAACATCATATTATTATGAGATTTGATCAAAACTGTATTTCCTAGCCCAGGTAGAAACACCACCAGGGCTACAGAAATACTTCAACACATTAGAATTGAAGAAACATCTCACACAGCGGGACTCAGTGGATGGAGTGTCATGTTTCAAGTAATCAGAATGGAATCCGAGGTTCAATTTACTGCACAATCAATTCAGTCCTTGGTGTTTTTGACACAGATAAACTGGGTAGTGCTGAGTGTACCCTATGAGAGGAGAGGTGTGTGTCTTTAGATCATATCTTAAAAAAAAGCAACTTCCAATTAGTTCAGAATGGTTGTTAGGATCATTTTCCCTCCCCAACGCCACTTTAGGGGGCTTTTAGGGATGAATATTGAGTGTTGGAGATGTTCTGGGCAGCACTATGCCATCTTTCATCGCATGGTAACAGGAAGGTCTGGCCCCTTGTGGCTACAACTTCAGAAACTTTATGAGGGATGCTGCTACGGACTTGAGTGACTCTGAGTGCTTCCTTCCCTCCCTTTCCTGGTAGTATCGAGTACTTTCCTGCCCTTGATTTAACCAGGGGACACAGCCCAAAGACCATCTCCTCTGGAAAGCTTTTCCTAATACCCCTTCCACAAGGCAGCTTTATTTGCTTCATCCTGAGAGATTCTCCTTGGCCAGGTTAATTTTTAATTATTCTCTGACTCCACAACACAGGATTCTCTGAGTTCAATTGTAGAAACTCTATTTCCTGTAAGACCCAAGCCTTCTTCTATCAGAGTGCTGAGTGATGGTTTCTTAACTCATCTTGAATCCCTCAACTCGACATCATAATCTTGGGAGTTCAGGGGTGCTGTGTGTGTGTCATGTTCACTGAATGACCCCTTAACACCATCGGTATATCTACCTTAGAGTGCATCTTTCCTGATGCTGCATATATATTATCAAGAAATATGTCTGACTTTCAAAATGAACTGTGAACTCTTTGAGGTCAAAGGCCATAGCATTCATTTTTGCATTCCTAGTACTTAGCAGGAAAAATCGGCACATGGTACTATATAAATGTTAAATGAGAAAGGAATAAAACAAATAAGGAATGATTAAAAGCACTCTTCTAATCCACCCAAGCATTTTTTCAAGCATGATTTATACTGCTATCTATGAACTGGATGTGGGAGTCTGTTTCCCCTTAAAATCAACCTACTCAGTCTGTTCTCCATTTATTTACTTCTTTGACTCTCAGCCTCTCTATCTCTTTCTCTTTCTCACTGTCTTATCCTTGCTTCCACAATATATTGATTAAAAAGAATTAGAAAGTCAATCTCTTTGCCACTAGGACTATTAGTCTCTCGGACAATTTTTGTATTTACAATGTACCTAGGCCTATATCCAGACAAAAAGAAGATAGTGAGTCATAAAAGTTTTACAGTTCCTAAATTATCAGTGTGTGCTTTGGCTTCTTAAAAAAAGAACTTTATTGAGATATTTTTAACATAAAAATCACTTATATTTAAAGTATATAATTTGATGTTTTGAGATATATATGGTGCGAAAAGATCACCACGGTGAAGCTGGTTTCCGGAGACTACGGGGTGGAAGAAGGGAGAAGAGAGACATTGGTCACAGGGTACAAAGTTTCAGTTTATATAAGATGAATAACTGTTGAGCATCTCATGTAAAGCACAATGACGGTGGTTAACAATGCCATTTTGACTTATAAGGACTTTGTCATTTTAGTCTTTTTGTAAATACTCTAAAGGCTAAATAATCATCTAAGCTGTCTCAGAGAAAGTTATGCAGATCTAAGCTGCTTTTCTTGAAAATGAGGTTCTCATTGCAAAAGTGAAAACAAAACCATGACTTGGAATGGACTTGGCCTTTTCTTTGTCATGTACTGTCTTGGTTACTAAATTAATCATAGTTGTTTCAGAGTGTACCATGATCACTAAGTTAACAGTATGTGGTAAGTCCAGGAAGTAAAAAATGTATATATTTAATTTCTCATTTGTTTGATTTGGTGACTTTGAATCAACTGATTATTGTCTTGATAGAAAAAAGCCAAAGTGAGTTGAAGGCCTCTGTCCTTGTCTCATTCTCAGAATTTCCCTACCAACAAAGGTCAGTTATTAACGCTAGCAGAACAAATTGCTGTTAGTGTCACTAGTATCCCAGGGAAGGAGGAACCTTCCTAATACTGACATTAATAGAAGGGCAGCCCTGGTTGGTATGGCTGAGTTGGTTGGAGCATTGTCCCATAGACTGAAAGGTCACAGGTTTGATTCTCGATCAAGGCACATGCCCAGTTTGCAGGTTCAGTCCCTGGCTGGGGAGCATACAAGAAGGCAATCAATCAATGTTTCTCTTTCACACTGATGTTTGTCTGTCTGTCTGTCTGTCTCTCTCTCTCTCTCCTGCCCCACCCCTTCTTCTCTGTCTCTGAAAAAAAAAAAGCAATGAAAAAGTGTCTTCGGGGGAGGATAAAAAAATAGGACAGAGAATAGTTATCTTTACATAACACAGAAGAGGAGTCACCACAGAGTAGACCCAGAAGGGCCATCACAACCTTCTAGCTCAAAAATGGAAGCTCCAAAGCAAATCTAAGCCAGAGACTGAGAGAGGAATGGTGGAAGATAAAAGTTCAGCTATATAAACTGAATTCATATGGAATTGGGGCAGAAGCATGGCTTAGGGGAAGCCTGGAAGGAACAGGAAAAATGAGAAATGCCAAAATCCAGGTGGGAAAGCTAGCAAATACAATAATCAAAGTGCAAAGATGATATAAGATAAACATAAGCAAAAGGAGAAGTGCCCAGAGCCAGAGTGAGGAATGAATCCTAGCTCCCCTTTACGGTCAGTGTACCACTGGAAACACAGGATCATGCCATTCAAGTGTCTCCCTGAGATCAGTAATCCCTAATGCATGACTAATTATTAAAAATAAATAAACAGCCCTGGCTGGTGTGGCTCAGTGGATTGAGTGCCGGCCTGTGAACCAAAGGGTCACTGGTTTGATTCCCAGTCAAGGCACAAGCCTGGGTCATGGGCCAAGTCCCCAGTTGGGGGCGTACAAGAGGCAACCACGCATCGATGTTTCTCTCCCTGTCTTTCTCCCTCCTTTCCCCTCTCTCTAAAAATAAATAAATAAAATCTTTAAAAAATAAAAATAAATAAACAAAAAGAAAATTCCTAAAGAAACTCCAAAAACTACATTTAAAAAGTTTTACCTCTTGAGTATCAGAAATGTGGGTCTGGGTGACTTGACATTCGTGGAAGTGATTCTTTTCGATGAATAGGAGTTTTTAAATGTTCTGAAGTAACTATATTGAATGGTATCCCCATGAGATCCACCTTCTCCTTCTCAGTTCAATAGCTCATTAATGGCCAAGTCAAAGGAATTAGGAATTCCTTATTAGGTCCCCAGGTGAAATTGAAATTGGTAGGACTGCCAATACTCAGGGAGGCAGGTGTAGAGTTATAATTGGCCTCCAAATAGTGGTAAGACAGGACTACAAAAGCCAAATAAATAAAATTAATTTATCAAGTATTTATTGATGTCTACAGTGTGGTAGCTCTGGCACTGCCCTCTGTTCCAGAAATACAACAGTGAACAACAAAGGGAAGGTCCTAGCTTCCGTAGAACTTACATTCTTGTTTGAGGAGACAGACAATGTGCAAATAAATTGATACAAATATATGAGGTAGGAAAAAGTGACATGAAGACTATTAAAATAGAGTGATGTGATGGGGAGTGACTGAATACATACTTTGTATCAGAAATTTAAGGAAGTCCTTTCTGAGGAGGTGACATTTAAACTAAAATCTGAATGATAATAAGGAACTAGTTGTGCAAAGATCAAGGTAAGAGCCATTCCAGAGGGAAGATCTAATGTGAAATGAAGTTGCCGTATGGGTAGAACGGAAAAATGATCAGTGGTTGTAGATTTGTGGGAAAGGAAATCAGCAGAAGGAAATGCAGTCACAAAAAAAAAAGAAAGAAAGAAAATAGGGCTGGGCCAGACTAGAAAGGACTTTTTCCAGTTAAACTGAGAAAGATATGATTTGATTTAAACTTTAGAATGTGACTTTTATTTCTTCGGCAAGTGGATTGTCAGGGCCCAAAGTGGATGCAAGAAGATAAACTGGGGGGAGGTTTGGGAATTGTCAGAGGCCAAGTAAGAGAAGAGGTTTGAATAAAGGTTATAACAGAGGAGGTGGAAAGACATGGAAAGACTTAGGATATTTTCAGAGGTGAAGTAAACAGGGTTTGGTGATAGAATATATACAGATTGTCTGAGCAAAAGAAAGAAATCAGGGACAACATAGACTTGGGCGGGGGTTAAGCAACTGAAATAAGGAAATGGAAAGAAAAGCAGAAACAAAGCTCTGTGTTTATTTGTTTTTGTTTGGCCCACATCACCTTAGATGCTTTTTGGAATTCCATATTGTAACTGTCAAGGAGACATTTGGATGGATGGATCTGGATTTCTGGAGAGAACCCATAGCTAGGAATGTAGATTCAGAAGTCACTTACAAAGTGAAAACAAATTCAAGCCTAATACCTAATTTTTTAAAAAGATGGCTCACAGTTGGAAAAAGGAAAATGGTAACTAATGATAAGCTCAAGCAAAACAAAACAAAACAAAAAACAAAAAAAGAAGTAAAACCAGGGTCATTGCCAGTCTCAACTCAAATATTTCCAAGAAATGTCACTATTATGAGAGGTACTCAAGCCACCGAGTCTAGCATGTGTTCAGACATAGATAACGTATATAATAAAAGAAATTATCCTACTACCAGATCCTAAATGCTATGTTTAGTTTTGATCATTGTAGAAAACTGGCAATCAATGTTTTTACTTTTTAAAAGTAAAAAACAGGTTGTTCTAGAAACATTATATAAACTGAAGACAGCTTAAGAAAGAGAATAATTTAACTGAATTATCATTGCCTTATAATTTTTTTTTAGTAAGAAAACGTTCAAAAAGTGAAACAAGCAAACAAAAACAATTGTGTTTGTTGACAACTGAAATGGGGTAATGTCTTTGAATAAAATCTGAGAAAATATAATTAAACACATGAAAATATAAGTCAAAAATAGAGATAGAATAAGGGAGACAAGATTTCCATTCTCATAATTCTTCTAAAGAGCAAAGTCAAATATTTGTATATAAGAATACAAGCTCCCAAGTATTTCTTTTGTTCATTGGTATAAACTAACCCCTATACTAATTGTATATAAATAGTACATGCCTAATCAATATGTAAGGAATAAATGAAAAATGCACAGAATACGTCTTGAGTTGCATATCTGTTCATTTTCCAGAACTTATAAAGGCTAGACAAAGAAATCTCTTGAGATCCTTTCCAACCATGGTCCCTTCCACAACTCTAAAAATCACGTGCAGTTCCAGGGTGAACATTCTGCGTAACTCTGTCCAGCAGAACAGGAGCTGATGGACAAAAATCACAAGTCGAATCATTCTTGCTCAACACAAAAACAATCTTTCTAACAAACTAAAGACATTACACAAGTGGGAACTCTCTGCCTTGGGTATTTGCAAGTTGGCCAGCACTATGGTATTCTGGTGAAACCGACTGACCCTCTTTGGTGTCACAGAGGTATCTTCTAAGACCCCTTCCTTGTCTCATGTGTCTATAAGTTTATGATACTGAGAGAATATCCACTAAAATGGAACAGAATCTTCCAGGAACAACCAGAGGCCTCCCCAGAAGTCTCTAGCACAGAAATAGTTATAATGGTGATTGAGCATCAATGTTCCTTCCTTCGGTGAGGTGTGCTATTTTATTTCACCACAAGGCGTGAGGTGGTGGCATTTTAGCCACCTGGAAGGTCTTCAGAATAGCATGTGCCTTTCACTTCTCAGGGAGATGTATTCGTGGGAACCGTTGTTTTTGTGTGAATGTCTTGCTAAACAAAGAGCTAGCACTCACAATCATTTATATGAGACCAGAGGAACAAAAAAGGTCAAGTGATGTTTTGCTTTCAGTTTCCAAGAACATCCCATTGAAAGGAGACACAGCTTGTCAGGGCTGAGCAAACGGTAGGATTCCAGTATATCTGCCAGAAGTTTCCATTGAAACACTGAAGTTTTCATTGAAACACTGATTCCATGGGGCTCCATTGTTCCCTTCGCTCTAATGCTTCTAAGGTACAAAGGTAGTACTGGTTGGAAGACTAACCTGAAATAGCACTTAGGTGCTAATCTCTATGCACCCAAATGTACATGGTCACAAATAGATGAGTTCATTTCTATGTTTTTTTGTCTTCATGCCTATCTAGCTCCTTATCATTTCAATTTATAGGAAATAGCATGCCTTGTTAGCCTAACTATAGTTTCCCCCAGTTTTCATTTATGACTCCTATTTTCTCTGAAAGGTAATGTAGCTATTATTTAAATATGAGAGCCACAATACTGTTGTGTGAGAGTGGGTACGCTGGTGTCTTTTTCCTGTGCAAATGTATACACATCTGTGTACAAAATAATGTCAGTCTGAGACATACAGTAGAAAATAACAATGGAGTGATAACCTTTCTTCCACTTAAAATGAGCTGAGTGTTCATCTTGAACTTAATGCAAAACTACTGGTAATGAGAAAACCATGTTTGAGTTTCACAAGCTTGCAATTCATAAGCAGGAGAAAAAAAATCAGTCAAGAATTTCTTAAGGAAACACTGATGGTAATGATATGGTCAAGCCCTTACAAAACATTACTTAGCCTTTGAAACGGAAGTTCAAAGGAGGATTCCTGAATGAGCTATTTGTGGTTGTTTTCTAACACACTCAATAATTGGCATTTAACCACTGGAGGCCTGATTTTAGGCATTTATAGATAAGCAAGTAAGCAGAAATCGTGGGTGGTATCCAAGTTCAGGGAAACGTGTAGCATTTATGACAAATGACAGTGTCAATATGCTTTATATGGAGAAAATTCTATCTCAAAAGCTTAGTTTGAAAAATTATTTATAATATGGTGCAAATTGGAGCAGGTGAGCAAATGGAAGGTATTATTATCATTATTATTATCAGAGGTAATTTAATGGAAATGCAGTTTATTTTTACTGAGCTTTATTATTATTTTTTTACCAGCAGAAGGGATATATCACAGAACAAAAGATAACTCCAACTTAGTATTGGCGACTTGGAAAGGCATGAGTTGATCCTACTTACATATCCCTGAGTGAATATTACAAAATGCTCCTGACTTAGATGGTTTCCCTCAATTCCCAAACAAGTGCTCCTTTTGGAAGTAATATGTGGACTTTCTAATCTCCTTGACTATGATCTCCCAGAAGCCAGGGCCACGTGATAAGCCTCTGTGTACTCATTAAAATATACTCATGAGAGATGAGTCACTAAAACACAAGAGCATCCCAACTTGGGGCTGCTCTGTACTAACTGTGCAGCCTTGAGCAAGGTATTTAATGTGTCTGCATTTCAGTGGCACTGTAAACACGTGATAAAAAGAGGACTGGCATACATAGGGTTGTAGCCAGAAGATAATTCATGTAAAGGTTTAGAACAGTATCGGGAAGGTAATAGTCCCTCAGTAAATGCTGACTAACATTAACGCCACCTAATTCCACTCCTCTGATACTACCCAAAAAGTATATGCTCAGTAGTGAAAGGATGACAAACAATTACATTGGGAACTTTTACAAGCTCATTCTTGAGTTGGTAGAGCATTTGTCTTACAAACTCCAGGTATACGTTTAAAATTTATTCTCACAATCTCTCTCCTAAGAAGATAAAGTGGTAGGTGTTACCATTTTACTTTATGCTAGGTTGAGCTCTAAGGAACTGACAATATTTCACCATTTTTGACTTACAAAAATGCCAATTTTGTAGAGTTTAACTGAATAAATGGCCAGACTGAGAGACGGGGATCCTATGCCTTTTCCTGATTATGATCTGATGCTTCCCAGTGAAAGTCTCTAAAAACCCTTACTTCACAAATCACGGGCCTGGTGTTAAGCCAGGGGCCACCCTCCAGCCTATGGACAATCCAACCCCAAATGTGCTCTAGAGCATGTTCTCTGCCACCAAACCTCCACTTTCAAATATTCACAGGGCTGGACTTGAAATTCTTTTCCTTCGGGATAGCAACATACAGGAGACTTATCCAACCCCTGCCCCCAACAAAACGAACAACAGCAATATCATCATCATCATCATTCAAATCATCATCTTAATAACATATCTTCACTCAGCTATTTGTCCTTACTGGAGTGCTAATATATATGTGTATTTGTGTGTGTGTGTGTGTGTGTGCACGCAATTTATTTTTACTGAGCTTTATTATTATTCTTTCACCAACAGAAGAGATATATCATAGAAAAAAAGAGAACTCAAACTTAGTATTGATGACTTGGAAAGGCGTGATCTGATCCTACTTACATATCCCTGAGTGAATATTAAATAATGTTCCTGACTTAGATTGTTTCCCTCGATTCAACATATATATTCAATGTTATTTCATGATCCACTTTCTTAAGAAGAGTTATCTACAGTCTCTCTATGTTACCCCATTGCTTATCATTCATTGATCCATTGATTCATTCATTCATAAATCTATTACAATCTACCTTTTAACCTCACTCCTCTTTTGAATCTACTCTGACAAGGATCACCAATGACATATTGATTAGTCCTAGATTGATTTTCACTCTATAACTAGCATATCTGATTACAGAATTGGTGCAATTGATCACTTCTTCTTTCAGCATGCACAAAAATATTTCTCCTGGACTTTTTTTTTTTTTGCTACTTCTTAGTGTGTTCTAGAATTTCTTCTTCTGCTCTGCACGTTAGTGTTCTCCAGTGTTCTGTAGGAGTCTCTGGCTGCTGCTTGTTATACCCACCCTCCAGAGGCATTGAGCCTATTGCCATGACTTTAACTACCATCGAACAACTAAACGAATCTAAACCCAGAGTGTCAGCCCAGACCTCTTTCCTGATTTTCAGATGAATATAGCTGACAAGTAATGATCATCTCTGCTTGAATATTTATAGATATCTCAAACTCAAATTATCTAGGTCCGAACTTAGTTCATGCACTAACCTTCTTCTTGAAGCAATTTGTATCTCCCATATTTTCAATTCTTAACCATGTCCATTTGAACTCAGAGGTCATTTTTGCTCTTTTGTTTTTGCCTTATCCAAGCACCATTCCTACCATCCCATTCTATACATCATATTCCCCACCTAAATTACCTGGTCTACTACTACTACTACCTAAGAGCTGGATGATGCAAGGTATATTAAATGGATGGGCGGGTGAATAAATGGATGAAGTGGATAAATGGGCACAGAACCATGTAGAATAACTTGACCCAATTCTTTCCACCATAAAGCTGTTCATTAATAGAGCAGGGAACTGTCCTTACCACAAATGCCTGACCGGCAGAGGGGTGTGCTTCACGGCCACCAGGGCGCCACCCCAGTCTAGGAACCAGACATTGTACTCTTCGTCGAAGATCTGGAACAACAACAGTGACAACAACAATCACAGCAACACCTTACGTTTGCAAAATGCTTCCCAGTTTACAAAGTCTTTCACATACATTATTTCTTCTCCCAACATCCCCATCAGCATTTTGGCAGGTACTATCACCCATATCTAATAGATCAGGAAATGGGCTTGCAGAGAACAAATAACTCTCCCAAGGCTAAGGAAGTGGCCTTTCCATGGCTCCTCCCACTAGTGCTATGAACCAGTGTGCTACAAGAAGGGGAGGCAACAAGACGCAGGTTCAACTGGATAATCCAAAGGAAAATATGACTAAAAACGCTTCCCCATCTTTATTTAAGTAGGTTATGACTCAGCTCTCTCTTCTTCCTCAACTGTTCAGGTGTTGGCTAATTTATACATGGTCTGGGTCTTACAGTGTTGTTTATAATTACCTAAGAAGATAAAAGACTTCACTTTAGAAATTATGGTATACATGGTGACTGAGCTCTTAGACTTAGCCACCAGCTCCTAGGTTTCCCTGCAAGATAGAGGAAGACCTAAGTTTGGTGCTTCGGGATCTTTACGCTAAATGTTCATTGAAACATAGTTCTCCCAGGGACCTAAAATAATTCATTCTTTGATTTATCCATTTGCCTATCGTCTATTCATCCATCCACTCACTCATTCAGCAATACATCCATCCATCAACTTAGGCCTTTCCTAAGTATCTACTATAATGCAAGGCTCTTAGCTAAGAGACCTTCTAACCTAATCTTACATATTGCAATGTTTCTAGCACATACGACTTCCAAAGCTCTGACCTAAAACAGGAGAAAATATTCCTCCAGCAGAGAAACAATCCCCTACTTTAAATCTTCTAGACAAGAGTGGAACTGAAGAATCCCTCTAGATTTCTAGCATTCATGGTGCTTCTTGCAGCCTGGGCGGAGAGGTTGGGATGGTGGGTTAAGTGAGAGGTACCAGAAGGTGTAAGAATCAACAGGCAGATTTAAAAGGGAGGTAATAGGAGGAGGAATGGGGTCTTTTTCACATATGCCTCAGGAACACTACAGAAAAACAGCAAGTGGGTTCTCAGGTTCTCAGTGGGTTTTCTTTCCCATATTTGATTTTAAATGAAAGAAGAATGTCCATGCTAATAGTAAGCATTAATGCACAAAGGACATAAGGGGAATTTGTTTGTATTTTGAATATAAACAAAAACTCTGAACCTGTAATGGTAGCCTTTTCTCTCCAGATCTCATAGGTGGGTTCTGTGATAAGCCCCATAATAGGGATTCTTGGCATTGGAGAGGAAAGAGAACTTGTTATGCTCACACTTTCTTCTCAATACTTTCATTCTGGCCACTATTGTCTCTTGCCCTGTCCATCACTGGAGTAGAAACTGGAACCCTTAGCTGTTTGGGAAGAGGCAAAAAAACCAAATAGTGACAGCACAAGGATGAAATGTGGCAGTCACCACTAGGCAGGGTTCCTTGAGTTGGAGGGACAATGGCTTGCCGGTTTGGAGTTTCTATACCAGAAGAGTTTCCATCCCAGCTTCGATCTTCACTGGGTCCTTATAATGCTTATCATATATTTTGAAGATATGTTTTCATTTTGTGCCTGTTCCTCATCTATCTGATGAGGGCCTCATGAGTAGGAATCTGAATGTATTTTTTGTCATATGCCTTGAACTACTTGGTTGTGTCTGGTAAGTCCTTGGTACGTTTTTCGATAGTGGTAGTGGTGACAGCTGTGGTAGTGGGGGTGGCGATGACGATGTTGACGATAGTGATGATAACCTTATCCAACTAGATTTCAGACAGTGACGCCAGCTTCATCATCAAGATATCTGGTGCGCTTCCTGGTTCTTTCCCAGGTGGAAACCTAATTACCTTTAAAACTTAGTAAAATGTCAGCTCTTCTTGTGCTGTCTCTTCCAGTTTTCCCAAGCAGAACAACTCCTTTCTTTTCTCTACATGCTAATAATGCTACTATAATAATAATAATACAATCACCCTAAGCTCTAACTACTTATGGGTCCATTTCCACTACTTAATTTTGATCTCCTTGAGGAAAGAAATCTGAAGTATTCAACCGCCTTTTCAGTTCTGTACTTAATACCTAGGTGGCGCTGTATAAATCTGCATTGTCCAATAGAGTAGCCACCTGAGACTTTTCAAATTGAGATTGACTAAAACAAATACAATTTAAAATTCAGTTCCTCCATCACACTAGCCGCATTTCAAGTGCTCAGTAACCACAAGGAGAGAACAGATACAGAACATTTTCATCACTGCTGAAAGTTTTATTGGACAGCACAGCTCCAAATGTTTGTACAACTGAATTATTTGTTCATGTAGTCATGTGTCTGTGCAGCTGTTTCATACTTACTTACAGTGGGACCTACACAAGACTTAATCATAGGTTTCCACAATTTTGCTGGTTTCGTATTCTACTCCCTTCATTTTGTAGAAAAAGAAACAGATCCAGAAAGATTAAAAGACCTGCTTGCAAAGATCCCATGGCACATTAATGATAGAAACCATTTTATCAGTTGGATCACTAGCAACCAGCATAGTACTTCACATCCAGTGACTGTTATGTACATATTGCTGAATAAAAGAATAAAGTAATTGGAAAAATTCCAGTTCCTCCCATTCCCTGCCCAGTGGTCTTTTCATTTGACCCCACTGGTCATCTAATCTGCCAACCCAATTGACCAAACTGAACAGCTGCTTCCATTTCTTTGCAACCACAAAGTCATAATAAGTCTGAGAATCTACAGAAATGTGAGATGTCGTCAGAAATTACCCTAAATCCCTCTTCCCTGTCTCCAAATCTCCCAGTTACCTGTCTCCATGTGTTGCCCCCATCGGAAGAGACGAACACACTGATATCCGTATATGAGAGCTCCGGGCCGATGTTGCCTGAAACATAAGCAGAGTCTTTGAAATTATCAGGCAGTTTATAGATTATGGGTCCTTGGGGTTAGGGGAGAGGAGAGCATTGAGTAAAGGTTTTCCAAGTGATGTTTAGAGTTGATTTGTACAGTTTCTTTCTTGGTGTCATATAAAAAAACCCAGCAGGAAGATAAACCCGCTATGAGAAAAAAGTAAATAATGTGACGGAAATGAATTTTCAAATGGTAAAACTCTGAATAGGACTGAATGCTGATTCGTTTGGATGTCTTGAACTAGTCATTCTGTATACCAATAATCTCTTAAGAAATTGACCCTGACAAGTGTTCCCTGAAGGTGGTAAGGAGTTGAAGAGTTGACATGCAGAGAGAAGTTGGGCCTAGGGACACCTTTCTACTTACATACATTTTAGCTGAAGAAAAACTGGTGTGTGTATGTGTGTCCAACCCAACTTTAAAAAAAAAAAAATTCTTGATTCCAGAGAGAAAGAGGAAGGGGTGTGTGGGGTGGGGCGGAGAGAGAGACAAACATCAACTTGCTGTTCCACTCACTCACACACCCTCTGGTTGACTCTTACATGTGCCCCGAACGGCAATCACACCCACAACCCTGATGTATCAGGACAACGCTCCAACCAACCGAGCTACCTGGCCAGGGCTGTTTCCAGCTTTGCCTTGTCAAAATGTCTCTTTAAGTGCCAGGAAGCTGAGTGATCCAATAGTATAAACTATGTAACCTGAATTATTGAGTGCCCAGAATAAGACAACTATACTTACCAAACCATGCCATCAAGCATGACAGTAAAGAAGTCTCCTGGTTTATGCCTAGACTGACCACACTTAACTCCCTCTATCCCTTTTTTTTCCTCCCTCCTCCTTTTTCTTACTCTTCCACTTCATTACCTTGGGCTTATATTTATTATAAAAGAAAGTGTTCGAGATTTTTTTATCTGCATTGCCCAAGTGTCTCCAATGGATACCCTACCTCCCTTATAGTCCAAGACAGTGTCCCAAATGTAGATGCTCTTTGCTCAATAATTAATTGTGGAATGAATGAATGAGGAGACAAATGACTGAATCATGTTCCAGTGTTGATATGCATTTGGGGAGGTACTGAGAATCAGGAAAGTACCCTAAACATGTAAGAATTTATCATTTTGACTGATATTTTTTTCTTTAAAAAAAGCAGGAAGGAGGGGAGGAAAGCAGGAAGGGAATATTGGCCCCCACACGTCTGTAGCCTGAGTAAGAGCATAATAAAAATGCAATAATGAAAATGTTAATTGAGCTCCTGACATTTAATGTTTCAAAATGAGAAATTAAAGCCAGGCTACAGGTTGTCAAGCCCCCGTCAGCCTCAGGAGCACACAGCTAGCCTATTTTGTTTTGACACTCAGGCTTCCAAAAATAACCCTGGGGCTCAGGGCTCAGACAGTAGGTGCAAGTGAAGTGGGGAGAGGTAAGGCAGGCAGTGCTGGGGACATCCGTCTGGGACTTGGAATTCCAGTCTCTGGATACAGGTTTTGGAAGATACAGATAAATGCAAGGAGGATGGGGCAGAGAATATCAACTCGAATTGCTGGGTGAGGGTTGCCTGGGACATAGTACTAATAAGGATTCTGAAGCCATATTTGATTTCAACAGAATAGAGTGTGGTGATTGATGAGTAATGTCTACCTTGGGTGGGCAGAGGAGAGAGCATGGAGGGGAGAGAGAGAGAGAGAGAGAGAGATCCGAGGGCTCAAGTCTGCCATCCCTGTCATGAGTTCCTAGGATCTGTGTCATCGCCTTTTACCCCCTTTAAAAACTGGTTCTGCCAACATCCTCAGCCTCTTTTTCAAAGCTCAACTTGATCAACTGCGGAGGCTTCATGGTGGTAAGACCCCAAGGCTCACAATGAAGTCTGTTTTTGGAAGTTTTTTTCTGTCAATTGAAAGGAGCCCTGAAAGAAATGCTGCTGATCACAGAGACCAGAAAGTTGATTCCCAGATGAAGGGACACAACAAATGTATCCAGGATGACTTGATCGTTGAATCTGTTTGGTCCCTACGTGGCCCAGTGGGGAACCTCTGACAGGAAGAGTCTGGGTTTTGGTGTCAGAGAAGGAAGATTTGAACAACGAGCCTCCCTGGCTAAAGTGGAACTAAAAGGCTTATTGCCACAGCAGCCAGCTGCTGGCCAGGTTGGAAGGCGTGGCTGTTCCCCGGCAAGTGGTATGACAAGAGGGTGGAAGGAGGTGTGCGATGGAGAACGGGGGACATCTCTTACTTGCTTAGCTGGTAAATCATGGAGGTTCATTCCTATGTTTGTTGGCAGTTCTAAACAACTTGCTTTTACCACCACCCCCCTCCCTGATTCCTCCAGGGCTACCCTTTTGCGCTCTTTAAAAAATTGTGGGGGGAAAAAGTGTGGAAAGAGGAACACAGGCGAGAGAAGGAGAGAGAAGAAATTTTGGAGTCCTCTGGAGTTAGAGATGCTTCTCTCACCATTGCCTATACTCGGAAGTTAAGGGCTCAGAGGAGCGGGGACAGGGAGGGGAAGTGCCTCCATTAAGGGACAAGACTAGGGTTTGAACATTCAGAGTTTATAGGAAGCATGGCAGGGAGCCCAGGGTCATTGTGAGGCTGGTACATGAAGGTGCTCAGGGCTACTGGACAGACTAGCCTTGGAGCCAGGGGGGATATGCACATGGGCATGACGCCTCTTCCCCTTTGATCTCCATCTCTTCATCAGCTTTTTGAGGAGAAGAGTAACAGCCTTTTCTACATGATAGTATGCTTGTGTCATCAAGGCAGGGAAGGTGCTGCACACTGCAAGGCACTGTGAGGATGTGAGGTCTTGAGTGCTAGCTTGAAACCACAGTGGTAAGGATGTTAAGAACCCTAGTGTGTCTGCCTGCCAAAAGCAGTCACCAAACTGTCCAAACTGGAATTCTGTCTGCCTTCTGAGATGGCCTCAGTAGAAATGAATCCAGGTGTACACTTCCATCCACACAGCTTCCCTGAGATCACATCCCAGCGAGTGATGGGAAGAGGCAGTGAGTTAACGGGAGGGGAGGGGAGAGAGCCCAGGGTCACCGATACCTAGAGGCAGGAGAAATGTATGGATGTGGGAAAGGGCCCTGGAGAGACAGCCTCTTTGCAGGCCATTGAAGAAACCTTTGGCTAACTTTGTAATCATTTGGCAGTAAATAATCTCTCAAGCAGAGTTGGCACACAGGGTAAGGAGAAACGGGTATGAGGAGTCATGGGCTGGTAATCTAGCTCCACCTTTTCATCAGGATCTGGTCAGTCACATTACAGCCCCCCAATGTCCCAGGGCCCAGCAAAAAGCCATACAAAGTTTTAAGAGTTACAAAGGGGAGAGAAAAAGAAATTCGTTAATTCTGATATATTCAGATAAAAAATAAAACCCAGATATTTAACGTCTGCATGTTTGTTAATTTGTAAAGCCTTAGCATCCGGCTAATTCAGAGGCACGTGCTGGTCACAGGTAATAACGACCACCGGTAACTCCACCCACTACACTCTTAGTGCTTTGCTGGGTTGTGTAGACGCACACTCTCCCACTTGTAATTCTTAATGACCCTCACAAAATAGAAACCGTTCCCGTCTTACAGACAAAGAAAATAAAGGTCAGTGGCTAAAGAACGAAGCCAGATTCATGAAGCTAGTAAGTGTCAGAGCTCAGCCTATGGCGCAGGGTGACAGGGCTAACAGGTGCATTCATTCAGTCAGTGCCTGCAAAGTGTACACACGTGACTGTCGGGTTTCATTGAAGGAGACGAGCAAATCACTTTCTTCTGTCGCAAAAACAGTGGTTTTAGCTTTTTTAAGATTAATGATAATAGGTAACATGTACTGAGGGCTCAATATACCCCAGGCACTGTTCTGAGCACTTCAAATCCATTGCTTCATTTGCCCCTTCAATGCTGTCGCTACTGTTATTCCCATTTGCCAGTGAAAACACTGAAGTTCAGAGCAGCGGAGCCACATACACAGTACACACGCACTTAAATAACATGACCTTTTATTATGGATTACAGTTTTCCAGCATTGCTCCTTCTCCAGTCCAGGGCCTCCCACAGACCTTGAGAGAGGGAGAGACTACAGCAGGCCCAGCGTCGTCGGGTGGTAGACCCGCACGCGTTACAGAGTGCAGACGTCACTCCTCAAGCCTGGAGAACAGCAACAGAGCCTGTCCTCATCTCTCACTGTCCCGAGCTCTCTGCGGTCAGTGCTGTTACACATGGTGAGCCCAACCCTATGGGGCTGAGAGAAGGTGACTGAAATGCCAGAAGGCTACACTAGTTGTCAATCTGATTATAGAGTGGTTGGGTACTGGTGGTATTTAAAGTTCACACAGTTGGAGGCTTGGGCAACGAAGCCATGTCAAAGAGAGCAGTCAATGCAGGGGCAGAGCTTCGGGTTGATGAGAAAGAACAGAATGTGCCACCTCGGAAAGTCACTGTGAATGTATCTGCTTTCATTAGTGAAAAGCTGCCTAACGCCAGAGCTCTAACTTCTAAGATTAGAAGCCTGCCTCACTGATGCCATCAATGTATTCCTGAGAAGGTGTATGTAAATCTAACGCATGCTAATCAGAGCACCTTCCTCCAGAGACTTTCCTTTTCTTTTCTGAGTTGCTTTATGTTCATTCCTGATTGATGCTCAGTGGACAGTGCTTCCAACAAGGCAACCTTAAGTTTTCCAGCCCTTTCCCCCAGGCTCTCGGCCAAGTGTTAATCATGTGCAAACAAGCCTTTCCATGCATGAGGCCTCATAATTGCAAAGAGCTCGGGATGAAACCCTTTGCGAAGAATGCCCTGTGGAACGAGAGCATTGCCCCAACTTGTATTTGGTGAGCTAGGAAGTCCATAGGTCACATTTTCTTAAAGTGAGAATTTCCGATTACAAAGAATCTTCCTGAGCAGTCAGTTTACTTTGAGAGGACTGCTCTGTGACTGAGGGATGGCACACTCACCTGGAAGTTACAAGTGTCTGGAGCTCTTTTCCTGGGTTACTAGAATTGCCTTGGGGATCCAGGTACCCTGCCTATGTCCTGGGGAGAGTGCCCATAGCTTCCATCTGATGCACAAAGGAACCCAAAGAAATTGCAAACATGATCCAGCAGCTCTCAGTGAGGAAGAAGCCTAGGGAACATCTTCCTTACCTGTCGCCACCACAAGTCCCGGGGCTGTCGCCTTGCTCGAGATCCTTCCTGAGGAATACGGGTTTTCAGAGGTCTGCAAGTGCAGGTGTAAGGAGCAGAAGGGCTACAAGGGAGAAGGAGGACATGCTTTACTCCAGGCAGCTCCTGACAGACACCCTGCCTCATCAGATGTTAGGCTTCCGGACACGGTGAGGACCGGATGCCAGCCACACACTTGGGTTTGGGCAGGAGTCATCTCCACCTGAGATGGCCGATACAGTCACATCAGGAGCTGCCCTGAGCACCTGACCCTGCTCCCATCACACTGTCTGCTCTCCCCTCTCTTCCTCAACCTCATCCCATCCATCAAGGTCTAGGTCATGGCTGGCTTTATGACACCTCCCTGACCTTCCATACTACCACATGACACCGACCTTCTCCCATGTCTGATCCTGATGACCACGCTGCTTCTCAGAGCTCTGAGGGACCCCCTGGGAGGGGTGACAAGGGGAAGCTACGTCCCTCTACCCTCTTTTTCAACCACATTATCTCTGTTTCTGTTTTATGTATTTGGTTCCTGTTTATAATTTCATTTGAATTTTACTTAAAATATTTGAAGTCATTATCCAAAACTCATATGATTTTTTTTTGTCCCATGTTTATTTACTTCTTTATCCCTATCTGTGTGTTCCTTAAAACAATTTATAGGGATGTGTAATATAGTTATTATATAATAAATAAAAACATGACAATGATGAAACTGGGTAAGTAGAAAATTAGGTTAAAGAAATAAGATGAGGCCATGGGTAAAGTTTGGAGGAAAAATTATGTTGTGACCAGCTTTTAGAAATAAATAGGCATTTGTCTTTGACCTTCCCTAGTATTCCCAAGCAAAAAACATGGAGTTGGACTGATACTACAAAGGGGCAAAGGTCATGTTTGCTCTATTTACCACTGTATCTCCAGTTTTTAGAATAATTTCTGCAATATGATTCAGTGGTTAATAAACCTTTTAAATATGTGGTAACAGACAACTTTTTTTGGCTAGGTAGAAATAACCATTTCTAGGACCTTAGAAGAATTTCTTAAAAAATTTTTTTCTTTAAATTTTTATTAAATTTACTGGGGTGACATTGGTTGATAGGGTCACACAGATTTCAAGTGTACATGTCCACCATACATGATCTGTATATTCCACTGGGTACCCGCCACCTAGTCAGATCATCTTCTGTCACCACACATAAGGTTCCCCTTCACCCCCGACCGAGCTCCCCCACCCCCTTCCCTCTGGCAGCCACCACACTGCTGTCACATAGGTCCTCTTTAAGATGGATACTGAGGGTTGTGAATGTCATTGCTAATTATCTGTCTTCCATCCCCAGCTAGAGTTGTGGCATATGAGGGCAAAAAGAGCACCT
Source organism: Mormoops blainvillei (assembly GCA_004026545.1). Classification (NCBI taxonomy): domain Eukaryota; kingdom Metazoa; phylum Chordata; class Mammalia; order Chiroptera; family Mormoopidae; genus Mormoops; species Mormoops blainvillei. The sequence continues at coordinate 249,317 of PVJD01001203.1, forward strand.
CCTACATCTTGTCCTCTGTAGCTCCTACCCCAATATCCCATCCAGCTGCCACACTGCGGATGCTGATGGTTTAACCACTCCATGTAACATATCAGCCCGACCTTTCCTGAGCTCCCAAGGCAACTTTTGCTTACCTGGACACCCATCAAATGCTTATCAAACTCTGTCATATCAGCATGAGTTAAGAGCTATGTTGCTACTGCTGAGCTGTCCGGGACCCTGGAACATGGGCACTTTCTCTGGTACATTTCTTTATCTTACTAAGAGTTAGATCATATAACATTTTCTCAGTAAAAGCCTCTGGTATTCAACTGAACTTTCCATCCAGACAGTATGACAATCTGAGCCCACAGATCAACACCCTAGGAGTGGTGGGAAATCCCTGCCCGGCACCAGCTGAGCTCCTAAGGCAGCATCCTCAGGTAAGCAGCATTCCCTGTGGACTGCACGTGAGACAGGGTGACTGACCAGCAGACAGTGCACCGGGCTTCCTCTCAGGTCCACATCTGGAGCTTGCAGTAGGCGCCAATCCCTGCCCTTGTTGTAGGTGATGTATGTCTTCACCTGGTCATCCACCTTCTTGTTTGCCAGGAATATCCCTTTGATACCTGCTACCTAGGAAAAAGGGCGAGAGATGGAGACCTTGTTGGGTCAAAATGCCTATAGTCTTGGAGGAGCCCTGAGAGAAGCCCCAGCATTTTCCACAGGATGTCAGAGGTACAAAAGGGAAGAGAAGGAACATGGTGAGACATACCACATGCTGTATGGTCCCTGAGAAAAGTTTAAGTTCATTTCTGCACTCCCCCCACCCCCAATTCAGATGTCCTATTCCCCTCATACCTGCCTTTTCCCATTTTGCATGTCTCTGCGCTTTATACCATAGGACTGTATCCTCAACTATTAGCATTCCCTCTGAGGTGGGTGTGGTCAATAGCAACTGAAGCTGTTACCCCCTGCTGCTCAGGAGGGTCTCGTAAACAGGTTGTCAAGGCATCAAGGTATACTCCTTGATGACGGAAGCTGAGGTGTCCCAATTGGTAGTGAGTTAGATATACTTTGGGCAGATGGCCCGGCTTGGTGACCTGGGATCTATCTCTGGCTGTGTCACTAGCTGATTGTGTGACTATGGAGAACTCCCATATGATCTTTGGTCATCAGCCAGTGGTCACTTTGAAAGAGGCAGAATCCGGTTAGATTCCCTCAGTTGGCTGACAATGGACACATGAAATAATGCGGGCACTCTTGCCAGAGTTCCTGATTACTTGCATTGGCATACTCATAATATTTTGAAGAAGAGCATCACCACAAAACAAGAAGCTAGAGTATTAAAGGATATTTATGATCTAGGACATTCTGGAATAAGTACAAATTCACTCAAACTTTTATTCCTATTATGTCTAAGTTCTGAGCAATAAGAACAGCTATTTATATTGACATCATCCTATGCCAAAAAAAAAGAAAAAAAGATTCTCTTAACTTTTCATACAATTCCACCATGTTCCAAAGCTAAAAGATAATTCAAATAGTTCAAGTATATATAAACAAAAGGTATAATGGAAGGTTTTCTGGGTAATAGAGATCTCAAAATTTTAATTATATTTATCCCCCATGCTCTAAGGATAATGGTTAACTGAGATTTATTGCTGTTCTGAGAGAACGCCAGTGGGAAAGAATTCCACAGAAGTGAGCTCTTTTATTTTTTTTAATGGCATAATTTAGTTGATGAAATAAGAAGTCTTTTTTTTTTTTCAATTTGTTTTTTAATCTTTTTAGTAACCTGACTGGCCTTGAAAGAGAATACCAATCCAAATAAAAACAAGCAGAGAAAAAAATGGACAAAGAATATCAGAAAGAAAACAGAATTATCTGGGAAGGACACCACCGGGGGAATTTGACAAGTGGCCAACGAAGGAATTGATTAGATTCCCAACTTGAACAGACGGTGGGTAAGGAAAGAAGCCAAGCTGAGGGGTGGGGGGCACTATGCCCTTCCCCAGAGGTACCCTCGCTGCCCTAGCTGCTTAAAGTCAGTGCCATTTCAGGAAGGCTGGCATCTCATATGCTCATCTAGGAGCCATGAGGCCCTCAGATCATCTAGGTCTTTAAAACCAACTGCGAAGTTGTTTTTCTTAGACCTAATTGCCAATTATTCCTCACAGAGAATGCAATCTGTGTTTTTTCAGAACCTTTTGCCTTTTGGTATTTTCTTAGGGCCACCAGATAATGATTCCAAGAACTCTCTCCCCCTAGCCAGCTGGCCCCCCTCCAGCACGGACCCAGGGCCTTGCTGTCCCCTTCATGGAAGAAAAGACGGAGTCAGGCTCCCACTCTTGAGTCTGCTCCTGTGGGAGCCTTCTCTCTCACCCTCGCCCCGACTCCAGCATGGCGCACTGCAGCACGAACTGCTAGCCACGTTGTCACCTCGTGTGTCCTTCTGGATGAACATGTTTGGCAAATGGAATGGTCACTATCATAATTTCCCGCTGAGAGTTTTACCGCTCGGATGGGCATTTTCTGTGTGTCCCACATATCCTGAGAGCAAACTCAGGAGAACAGAGACTTCAAAAACATAGGAAGGAGGCCTTTGGAGCTCAAGAAACCCACCTGTAGCTCTGAAAGCCTTTCCACTGCAGCTGCACGTGATGCCAGAGCAGCCTCCCTCTGGTCTGAGAGAATCGGAGAGCTCCCCCTTTGTATTTGAATTGGTCAAAGCCCTTCCGTTATTACTGACTTGCTTCTTGGCTCCCTATCTTAAATAAATGGACTATACATTTAGAAGTCACTTTGCTTTTGTGTACCTTAGGACAACAGCTTTCAAACGTTCTGAATGCAACCCAAGAATAAAATACATTTATGACACAGTCTAGGAGACTCATACCCATAATATGCATGTACATGTGGACATACGTAGGTGCATATAGGTCAAGAAATATGACTTCGCTATATTCAATGTAAAGGAATTAGATAATGAGACACACATTTTAATTCTTCTGTACCCAAGGAGGGAGCTGGCGTCTGCCTTAAACATGCTTCGTCCCGCTGTTGTTTGAAGTCAGAGGTCTGGTCGCTGCTGTTGGTCCCAGCAGTTCAAGGAGAAAAGCAGGAGCTTGTGATGGCCCCATGGAAGAGGGTAGTGCAAGGTATCAGGACTGCATGGCCCACTTTCTGGGAGTCAATTTGAATGGCAAAGGGAAACTGACAGTGGCCCCTTGGCAGAGCACTGAGTCCAGGTGGCATGGTCATCTGTCACTCACCTCCCTGGGCCCTCAGGACAAAAAAAAACAGGGTTCTGCTGAGAAAAGCAATTACCACAGTCTGCTGTGGGCTGTCCCTAGCGTCAAACCTGTGGTGCGAATCTGATGAAGGTCAGTTTGGAAAAAATGTCCCTCTGGGGGCTATAAGCAATTGTCCATCTGTCCAAAAAAGGGTCACCTAAGATCATGACAAAACAGAGGGTGGAAGGCAACCACTAGGGACAAGGAAAACAAGGAAACATCAGTAAGATGGTCAAAGAGACCAGAACTCTGAGGATATTTCAGAGAGTTGCATTTCATCCATCCAACATAATTAGTCATGAGGAATTTCAAATTAAACCCACAAGGAGGTAGCGCTATGCTTCTTTCAGGATGGCTAAATACACACACAAACACACACATGCATGCACAACTGATAATACCAAGTATTGTTGAAGATGTGAAGCAACTGGAATGCTCATACACCTCTGGCAGCAATGCAAAATAATCCTGCCACTTTAGAAACAGGTTGGTGGCTTTTTATAAACATACACTCACATTCAACCTCGCAATCTTACTCCTAGGTATTTATCCATGAGAAATAAAAACTTATGTTCACGTGACTATTTATAAAAGTTTTATTCATAATGACGCGCAAGTGGAAACAACTTAAATGCCCTCAACCTGGTGAATGGATTAACAAACTACGATACATCCAAACAATGGAATACTATTTGGCAATGAAAAGGAGAATTTATTGATTCTCAACAATATGGATGAATCTCAAATGCATCATTCAAAGTGAGAAATGCCAGACTCAAAAGAATACCTACTGTCTAATTCCACTCATATGACACCACGGAAAAGGCAAAACTGGAGAGAGAAAGAAATTAGACCAGTGTTTGCCACTGACTTTGGGCAGGAGGAGAGTTGACTACATAAAGGCCTAAAGAGAGAATATTTGGGGGTAATAGAACTGTTCTTTATTTTAAATGTGGTGGTAATTACACAACTGTATACCCTTGCCATAATTTACAGAACTGCATACCATAAAGGATAAATTTTAGTGTATATAAATTATGCCTCAATAAAAAAAATAACATGAGCCCTAGCTGGTGTGGTTCAGTGGATTGAGTGCCAGTCTGCAAACCAAAGGGTTGCCAGTTCAATTCCTGGTCAGGGCACATGCCTGGGTAGCGGGCCAGGTCCCCAGTAGGGAGTATGCGAGAGGCAACCACACACATTGATGTTTCTCTCCCTCTCTTTCTCTCTCCCTTCCTCTCTCTCTAAAAATAAAATAAATAAATCTTTTTAAAAATAATATGAAAAAATATATAGTGGAAAGAGGCCAGGATCTAGACAAATAAATACGGGTTTGTTTAGTCAGAGTGCCAGCCTTTACTAGCTGTGTGGTCTGAGCCACATCACTAACCCCTCTGCATCCTGCATGCTCATAGGCACAGTGGGGAATGACCCCTACCACAAAGGGATGTTGTGATAGACAAATAAGAAAAAGTACACCAGCTGTTTCATTTGCGCTATCCAATGCTCTAGCCACTAGCCACATATGGCTGTTGAGCACTTGAAATGTGGCTGGTGGAACCAAGAAACTTATTTATAATTTTATTTAATTTTAACCAATTTAAACACTGATGACCAAGGTAGTCATTGGTAAAATTTTAAGTTATGTTCGAAATAACTTTCAGTGCGTGAATCTACTTTTTTTCTACTGTAAATTTTATGAAATGTAGATACTGATCAAAGATTTCTGGCGAAAATTTAGCATGTGAACAGAGATGTGTGGGAAGTGTAAAATACACCCAGGATTTGGTAGACTAAGTAGGGAAAAATATAAAGTATGTCAGCAGTTTTTCATAATGAACGTATACTGAGATGATAATATCGTAGATATTTTTGTTATGTAAAATATATCATTATACTTCATTTGACCTGTCTCATTTTACATTTTTTAATGTAAGTAGCCAAAAATTTAAAACTGTATGTGTAGCTCACATTGCATATTTATTCAACAATGCCAGTCTAAGGCATTTCCTGATATGCTGTTGTTGTTATTAGAAGGAGTTACAAGTTGGATGCTTAATATTCAGGAAAGTACCCATCAGACAGGCAGCTGAAAGCATGTTTCCATAATATAATTGAGGGTGTTACAAAGAATATTTGTTTCTTGATTTATCAGCAGAGAGCAACTAAGAAGAAATATACTTTAGAGTTAGGGGTGTAAAGAGACCACTCCCCTATTGGAAAAGAGTATCATAAGAATAAGGGTGAGCACACAAAATTGGGCTACGTTTGTGGTCGACACCAGTCTTGTTTTGATAGAATGGGATCTGAAACATTAAAGGAGAGATTGATTATTATCTGATATCCAAAAATTATTTTCTCCCCAATTATGTAATTACATTTATGACAACATTGTACTTTGAGACGGGGATTCAAGAAAGAAGCAAGAGGGTCTGTACAGCTGCAGACTGTTCCAATAGACAAAGAAATGATGATGCATTTGCCTTATTAGGTTTTACTGAGTTTAATGGGGTTGATTCCCATTGGTCTTCAAGGTCTCTCAGCAGCCAAGACCTGCAAGATGAAGTCTCAAGTAAGTTCTTGCTTTCTTTATCCCCTTTCCATTGTCAGGAAGAAGCTTGAGAGGTCATTGTAGAAGATGGAGTGATATACCAGTAGCTTTAAGTGGTCATGGTCAGTCCAAGCCACCTCACATCTATGGTACCTAAAGGCACCTCTGACAGTTCAGACAAGGGAATACAGCTGTAGCATCCTGTTACATTATCATATAAAGTTATACATTAATTTGAAATAGGGGATTACATCATGCATGGAAATATCATTCACTAGATATGTAGATGTAGGGGAAAAACAGAGAAATACCAGCCCATAGAATAAATGCCCAGGTCTTCAGTCAAGTTCTTGACCGGTATCTTTGGAGTCTTTATCCCTACTATTCCCCAAGGTCACTCATCATTCTATAAAAATAGGCCTCTACTCATCAGACTCTGGTTCTCTTCTCATGCTGGGACTTCACTAAGCATGACCTTGCTCTTAAGCTCCAGCATTCATTCTTCAAGCCAACTCAACCATAAGTCTGCCAAAATTTCTCAAGTTGGAATTAACCTTCCTTTTGAATGATTCCACAGCATGGGGAATTGTAACTTCAATGAAAGACTGTGATTGCTGACTATCCTGATAAAGTCACTTACATCTTTCCGCATCTCATCAAACAGAACATACACCATAAAAGTGTGTTAATTTCACTAAATTTAATGTGAAAGCTTACTGGTTTTCCCACATGCATTACTCAAGGGCATTCAGGGTCCAGAAAAATGATAGCCTCTTTGCTAACTGGCCATATGGTACACAATCTCAGTTTGTATGAGACTCTCCAGTGAAGGAGGTTAAAGTCTAATGACCCCTAGAGACCAATTAAATTGGGCTTTGTCTCCAAATCACGGAATGTATCTCCAGGTGTAAAGCAGCATTGCCCTCTAAAAACTTTCGACGTGTTGTTTATGATCTAGATAGGGTCAGGATCCAATTTATTCCCTTGGTATTAAATGCCTTCTAGAATCTGAACTCCAAATATTTATCCAGTACTCATTTTTGTACCTGACAAGCATCTATTCTATTCAATGATACCGGCTAGCTCACAAACTTACAAATCTACACCCTCCGTCCATTTCTTGGCTCATGCCACTCTTGACATACGGAATGTCTTACAATTTCTTCACTTCTTCCTCCCCAGGGAAAAGGATCTGATAGTGATTGGTAACGCTGAGAAAAATAACTGGAATCTGCCTGCAAAAACCACATCTTTTGTACCTCCGTGTGGTGGTGTTATAGAGACAGGCTTCCACAGATCTTTAATTTACTATTTCTGCCTGTTACTGGATGGATGGGTGCAATTCTGGAGTGCAGTATTAGCAAGCCCAGTTTCTCCTACACAACTTTTAAAAAAGCAATACAGCTGATGTTTGATCTCCATTTTTCTCCCCTCTGTCTCCGTCTCAATTGGTTCCAGTCTTTGGCAGGTAAAAAGGGAATTTTTTTGTTGAGCCTTCAAAGCCCAACAATCTGGATTCAGTCTCCCTGAAAGTAAGAGCCATCATCTCTCCCGTCTTCCTCATGGACCTGAACACAAAGTAGGGGCCCAATAAATGCTGATAAAATTGAATGGAGAAATGGCTTAGTAGTGCCAGCTTTGGGGAAGTTGCCTTGCTTGATACATCTTGCTTCTCTATAGATGCAATGGTACCATGCCACTTTTTACCCAACAAGACCAAAAATGCAAGACTGGTCTCAGCAAGAAGGAAAAGAGTACATTCTTCATTTTGATTCATGTTCCATTTCAGATCACAGCATCTCACTGTTCTAAATGACCAAGGAGCTTCAGGCTCCCTTAGGAAAGACACAGCACAATGGCAATCTCAGTCGCCATTATCAATGAGGTCGGGGACGCAGGGAATTCTCAGCTGAAAGATCATCTGCAGCAGAGTGCCTACCCTCCTCTTGTGTCTGGCCTCAGGAGCATGGATGATTCTCTTATCCTTATGGCCTCACTTGTGCGAGCAGGAATTTGTTTGGAGTGGCCTCAGTCCTGTGAACATGCATCCAAACCTTCCCACGAGCAGTGACTTATTGCCCAATGACAAAGTTATATTCTTCTTTCTGGTATGAGTAGAGGCATGGAAATGGAAGCTTTCCAAAGCCAGCTATGAGGGAGGAACAAAAAAACCTGTAATTTTTAAATAAAAAAATGTGCACTTATTTTTACATGTTTAAATTTCAGTCCTCTTCGAAGTGCTCTCCCTTTCATGCAATACACCTACCAAGGCGCTTTTCCACTGCTCATAACAGGTTTTTGAACTGGTCTATTTTGATGCCTTTTAGTGCTTCTGCTGTTTTTCATTTCACCTCTCCCATTTCGGCAAAACATTTCCCTTTAAGGATTTTTTTTCATCCAGGGAAACAAACAAACAAACAAAAAATGTTGCTTCAGGCAAGATGGGGTTGAATAGGAAGGGTGGGGGCAGGGGGCTTTTGATGGTTTTGGTCAAAAACTGCTGAACACTCAGTGTGATGTGGGCAAGTGCCCTTATAAACTGCCCATCATGAAATAGGCAAATGCATTGAATGAGTCTTTTTTTTCTTTTCTTTAAAAAAAAATTGTATTGTTGTTCTATTACAGTTGTCCCATTTTTCCCTCTTTTCCCTTCTCCACCCAGCCCAGCCCCTGCTCCCACTGCCAGTCCCTACACTGTTGTCCATGTCCACAGATCATTCGTACCTGTTCCTTGACTAATCCCTTCCCTTCCTTTCTGCCCTTCCCACCCTCCTCCCTCCCCTGTGGCCACTGTCGGTCTGTTCCAGTTTCCGTGCTTCTGGTTCTATTTTGTTCATTAGGGTTTTTTTGTTCATTAGGTTCCTCTTATAGGTGAGATCATATGGTATTTGCCTTTCACCACCTGGTTTATTTCACCTACTGTAATGCTCTCCAGTTCTATCCATGCTGTCATGAAGGGTAGGAGCCCTTCTTCCTTTCTGCTGTGTAGTATTCCATTGTGTAAATGTACCACAGTTTTTTTGATCCACTCATTTACTGATGGGCACTTATGCTGTTTCTAGTACTTAGCTATTATAAATTGTGCTGCTATGAACACAGAGGTTCATAAGTTCTTTTGAATTGGTGTTTCAGGATTCTTAGGGTATGTTCCCAGTAGTGGAAGTGCTGGGTCAAAAGGCATTTCCATTTTTAGTTTTTTGAGGAGTTCCATGCAGTTTTCCACAGTGGCTACACCATCTGCATTCCCACCAAGTGAACGAGTCTTCAAAGAAGTAAAATTCACTGAAGCTGAACACGGCCTCTTAACAACACTGCCAGCTGGTACACTGATACAGATGGGTTCTTAGGATACTCACCTAGCGGGGAAACCTGTACTACAAGGGGCCTGCCCTCCAGAAGATAATTCTGGTTTTCTGGGGGTGTCTCCCCTCATATATTCTTTAGTCATCTTTACCAGTTTTTATGCCTCTGGGAAGATAATTGGGCAATTTTCCAAATAAACCTTGTTGTTAAGGGAATTATTTTAGCACTTGCCAACTACTGCTTTAGGAAGTCAGGAATATTTCTGCTGATTTTATCTGTAATGAATGACATTCACTTCTCTCCTTTTTTAAATATACTTCCATTCACCCTATCTTTGTGTAACCTTCTTTCTACCCTAATAAAGAATAGAATCTCATGTTTCCATCACTACCAGTAACTGAGCCACCAATTTAGACACCAGTGTAGAGGTGCTGGATCTTCGACAGGCGCTGCTCACAGGCGACCACTGTGAAGCAGAAGCCCATGCACTGACCCCTCTGCTCTGAAAGCCACTCCCACTGCCCAGAGAGAAAAACTCACAAAGGAGCAGCTCATCCAAACCATCTGAGGCTCCCACCCACAACACACAACTTGTCTTTGCATGAACAAATGGCTTCAAACAGAACAGCCTATGTGGATTTGACCACCGGGCACTTGTGAATGTTAAATAATGAGACACACTTTCTTTGCTCAAATCAACCCATCCATCATAGCAAGATGCTCAATCAAGTACCTCCACTGTGGCTAAGATTGTCAAAGGACACACTTGTCACTAGAGGTATACAAAAGCACATTAGGGTCACTGAGACAGTTTTTTTAATCTAGTTCCTATATGGAGTCACTTGGTTTCCTAGATAAACTATTCTTTAAATAGTAATCATATTATTAAAAATATATATAAGTGCAAACTCAAGAAAGGTAATCATATTTTTTAAAGAAAGAAAAACTCAGTGTAAGCCAAGACCATTTCTTCATGCCCTGATACTGGCACTTGGTGGCATTTTAGGGAAACCTTCACATGCCTCACTGATGTTTGCTTGTATTTCCCCATAACATTTTTTTTCATGAAACTTTTAAAAACCATACAGCCAATGTGTGACCTCCACAAAATTAAATTACTTTGATTTTACAAATAATTCAAGGCATATAAATAACACTACTTCCTTCACCTAGAGTGCATAAGAAGCATAAAATCGGGGGAAAAATGTACATAAAAGATCACAAGGGTCAATCACCTTAATTTCTGATTCATACTTGTATTCATACCTGTGAGAACATCAACTTTAGATACCATTTGTTGAAGGCTCACTAAGCCAACTATCACACTAGATGTGTCACAAACATTATCTCTTGTTCTCACAATAATCTCATTAGAGAAATAGTTTACCTCTCTTGCACAGGTAAGAGAACTGAGGCACAGAGAAGTTAAGACCCTTGCACAAGTGACGCAACTGCTAAGTGGCACAGCTGAGACCTGACCCATGACTGTGTGACTCCCACGCTTGTGTTCACACCACGAAAAAGAGAGGCAGATCCAGGCATGGGACAATCTTGGCTACATACCTCATACAATTCAATAATGATGTTTCCCATCAGACCTCGGCTGCTCTTAATGTTCTCCAAGGCCAGGGTGAAGTAGACGCCCCGTGTGTCAGAGATGTAGAGGTTGTACGTGTCGTTCTGGTTCCACTCTTGGACCGCCGCAAACACTTGGTTCTCGTCGGTGCTGATGATGTGCATGTCCTGTAAGCAGATGGACGGCCCGTAAGGCAGCAGATCCCTTTATCTCCCTGCCCACTGGGACCCAGAGCGATTACCATGACTTATAAAATGGTTGAGAAAAAGCTTGATTTATAGGCAATGTTAAACAATTCTGTGTCCGACCAAGGCTATAAATTACGAGCTTCATGCTTCTGTTTCTTCCTAAGTGACAGCAAGATGGGTATAAGGGGCTTTGGTGGGTATCGTTTTCCATGGCTTTGAGGGATTCACCCACTTTCATTTTTTATTTTTATATCTGAAAGGTAGCGTTAGTGCTAACAGAGACACAGAGCCTAGCAAGAGAAAACACACACATGCCAAGAAGACAGGCTTTATCCCTTTTTTAGATCTTCATTTACGTTTTCAAACTTTTCAGTGTAATGGTTTTCACATCTTCCTTTAGAATCTTCAGAGTCATGAGAATTGCAAGAAGGGTGGCGGGGAGGTATGGTCATGAGTGGGGCTCTGGACTTCCAGCCCCGTTTCAACCACAACAGAAGCTCTGAAGCCTGCTTGATGCTAGACTTCTCTCTAATATTCCAAAAGTAAAAGGCGAGGGGAGTTCTGCTCTTAATAAAATAATGTTTGAAAATCACTGATATAGAAGAAAAGACACCCAACAGGGACTTTAGTGTTCCCGGTCATAACGTGAGCTGTGCTGCGGGGCTGTAAATGTGTCAGTCCCCCTCGAGCTTCAACTTTCTTACCAAAATAGTGAAGAGGTTGGGCTATCAATGCACATAGCTAACATTGTGGCAATGTTCTAAGTTATCTTAATGTATGATTGCAAGAAATCTAAATAACTCTATAACAGAGGTAGTATAATTATTGAGGACTAAAGGAAATAGAGATTTACACACTTGCTTCAGATTACATAGTAAGCAGCAGAGCCATGTTTTGAACATCAGTGGTTTGACTCTAAATCAATTGGTAGCTTCTAATCATTGGATATATAGCCCCTAGATTAGAAGTTGCAAACCAGTGACCCATGAAATAAACATAAATCAAAAGTGTTTGGTTTGACCACAGTCTCTTTGCAACAGGTGGAACCATTGGCGTTTCAGTCTTATATATCCAAATTTTCTTATAATCTGCTACTCCCTGGTCCCTGAAGTCACTGTAGTTTGCATTCCCGGAGCGGGTCGCTTCTAAAATCAAATCTACCCGTTCAGAAATCAAAAGAGTTTATAAAAAATCAGTTTGCACATGTGGTTATGCACTGTACAAAGATTATCTTAAACCCCAGTCCTTACTTCAGGAGCGCACACCGTCGAGAGGCAATGTTGACAAGGATACCGGTTTGAAAAAATGGGAGTAGTTAAAAATGCATAACTATGTAGATGTGTATGCCAAGAAATAAGAGTATCTCAAGAGAGCGGGAGAGGTCCCCTAGTCACCGTGTTGGAATGCACTGGTAACAAGAGCACAGGCAATTAGAGTTGACAGTGAGTAGATAATCACTCTGAATCTAACTCTTACCTTATCTGGCCAACCTTTCCCAGAAATGGTTCCAACAATAAAAGGAGGCAGCAACGTCTATATGTCAGAACCATGGGGAGTTCGGCCAAGGTGATTTCAAAAGGAGCAAGGTCATTTGATTCGGGCAACTGGGAGGTGGGGAAAGTGAGAAGGCACGTCCTAAATCTTTGCACTGGAGATTCTCAGTCACATCCCAGGCTCTGGCCTTGAACACCCTGGGTCACCTTGACTAAGACCTCACCTGCTCATTTTTGCTTACACACCTTACAGGTTCCTGCTGAGCTTCTTGAAAATGAAAATAAGGCTTACTCTTAAAAGCCCCATGATGACATCGTGTTGTGTTGGTGTGGCATAAAAGCCCAAGAACCCAGTAGGAGGGAAAACAGCAGCTGCAGGAAATACGGATTAAATTCACTTACCCTGTTAAAAATGCAATAGAAATGCCTGGCTTCTCCCAGATGTTTTGGTCATAAAAATGAATGAGCTCAGTTATTTTAGACTCAAATAATGTAAAAGAAGCGGGGAAAAGCAACTTAAAACCCTGGGGCATGGCCAGGGCTAGAGGCAGCCCGGTTTGCTGTGAGTGCATCTTACCTCACATCTGCACTGGGGCTGTGTTACTTGGCGAACAGGTACTGTGCAGGCTCTGGGGTGAAAGGCTGCTTTCTAGGATCTAAAATTCAGGGATGTCTGCTTGAGGAATCATTAGCTGGCCAAAATCACTTAGCTAATAAAGGACATTACTACGATTTAAACCCAAGGCTACCCTAATCAAGAAGCTAGCTCCGCATCAGTGGGAGTATAACTTCAATGTGCATCGAAATGACCTGGAGACCTTTATAGCATGAACACTCATAAGCTCCAATGCCTGAGGTTCTGATTCGGTATGTCTGGTAGAGAGTCTTATATTCTGCCGTCTAAATAAGCCCTCCAGCTGATTCTAGTGCATGCAACCTGGGGAATCACTCTCAGAAACCTCTGAACAGTGTGTCCTCTCTCCTGATAGGTCTTACATTTGCATAAGGATCAACCAATAATAACCTGAATAGTAAGTCTTCAAGAACAAAGATGAGCTTTGTCAGTTAAATTTGATCTAATAGGGATCTAAAGGATAATAAAGCTTATTCTTGAATTCTATTGCCCTAATCTAATTCCAAAGCATGTGTCATCGTCCTACTAAAACACTTAACAAATAACAGTCTCCGATACCCTCCCAACAGAGTAACTGGGGAGAATCAGAATTGTTTTTTGAAAACCAAAACCTATGACTTCCTAGGAGAAAATACAGGAAATACTTCCTGTTATTGAAACATTTTCTTGTAATCTGGGCCAAATGTAACTTCATTATAGAAAGACCTATGTTATAAAGCATATATCATGTGCCAAACACCATAATATAAATACCGAGAGAAACAAATATAGAACCTAACCTCAGGAAGAGGCCCATCCGGCAATGGAGACATCATATGCTCTTATGATTTTCTGTGAATCTGTAAGTGCTACCCAGAGATCCTGAAAATGGTGATCGGAGTGAAAAAGCTTACACAGGTGAGAAAAAGGGCGAAGCATTCAAGGAAATGTGTAAAACTTGGAATTGTTTGAAAGCAGTTTGCTTTGGGGGACAGTACGAGCAGAGTGGCCGCATCACAAGAGGTTCTGTATGGCACACTGAAATTTACCCAGAAGGGAGTACAAAGCTAGCACAAGTGTTTAAGCAGGAGAAAAGATTAGAGCTGACCAATGCAGAGACTGAGTTGGTGAAGACTGGCTTCACTGCACGTTCACATTCACTGTGGAAGCAGTATAAAGGGTGGACTGGAGCAAGGAAGGGAAAAGGGTGTGAAACACCATTGCAACGAATCTAGAGAGCCTGAACTAAGCAGCAGGTTTTCTATAAGAACCCTAAGAAATGGGTCAGTGAAATATTATGGAACTAGGCTCCACCGGGAGTGAGGCAGAAGGACATACCTTTAATATCTCGGATATATGACTTACAAAATTTTCTGTGTTTCTTAGAGTAGTCATTAAATCATAGTTAAATATTCACTTGTGCAATTATTTGTTTGATGTCTGTGTCTCTCATTAGACTGTACACACCAAGAGGGCAAAAAAACTGCTTCTCTAATTTATTACTTTATATCTAGTATTTATCAGAGCACCTTGCACATGGCAGACATCTAAAAAAAGTTTATTGAATGAATAAATGGAGTAAGTAACCCTGGGAGAAGAAAGAGATATAAGGGATACAAGGCAGAGATGCTGAGTTTGGTTGGAGTCAGAGATGGGGTTGGTAAATGGATCCATTAAGGAGAGGTACTTTGAATAGGCAGCTGAAGACATAATCTAGAGTTCATTGGAGAGATACGGGCTGAGGTTGTGGACATAGGAACCACTAATATGAAGAAAAGGAACGAGATCATGCAGGAACCATGCGGAAACCATGCAGAATGCAAAAAGCATTTAAAACATCAACATTTAAAGGCTGGCAAGGGTAATGGGATCCAGGAAAGAAAAGCAGGAGTAAATACTACCGAAGGGAAGACAATCAAGTATGGATTTTCCCCCCAACATATCGAATGCTACGGAGAGATATAAAAAGATAAAGAGCCAGAGATGTCTATTGGACACGTAAGCAGTCACTGGTAGCCACGGCTAGAAGATTTTTAGTGGAATAGTGGGTTGGATGTGTCAGAGCCCAGGGCACTGGCAGTGGGTTGAAGAGTGACTAGCAAGTGAGAAAAGAGGTTAGAATTACAGATAACTCTTTAAGAAGTGTGGCTGTGACACAGCAAAAAAGGACAAATCAGCATTTGGGGAAATTTAAAAATTAAGAAAAATTTTCCTGAGGAAATTAAGAAAAAGGTTAATATCATTGCCATTATCATTATAATAAATTTTCCTAAGCCATAGTTCCCTCTCTTCTCTCTTATTATTCAAAACAGGATTAACTGTATTCTACTGTCAAATGAAAACAAACCCCAACAGATAAAAAGAGACTTTATTTGAAAAGACTACGGTAACGCTATGATCATAATATCTGCAAGCACCTCAGAGTGAAAGCAGAAAAGAATTACTTTTACAGGGAGAAGTACGACACAGCTACAAAGAGCTGGGGGTGGGGGTGGGGTGAGCAGGTGGTGCGATCCCACGATCAGCCGGGAAATTGTTCTCCTTAGGGTCCGTGGTTCTCAGAGGGGCTGTTTGGCAGGGCTGCTCTGCGTTGCCATGCTGGCCTAGGCTCCCAGTGTTCTCGCATGCTCAAGAGTGGGTTAAAGGGAGGGGCCAGAGGGAAAAAGAAAAGCTGAACTTTCAAGCTGGTAAAGTCAACTGAGCCAGCATTTGGTACAGCTCGGTCAGTAGGGACAAACGGTTCGGCTAATCACTTAGGAGGCCAAGAACGGGAAGCTGGTGTGGTCAAAAGGATAGATGGGACGCGGGTGTCTTATCAAGACAGTGGGGGAGGGGAATTCTTTGTGGTAAGTCACATCTGGGAACACAAAGGGTGGGGAGAGGGTCCTTACATCCTGCTGTTTTCTGAAAGGACAGGACTCAGGTAAAGTTCAACATCCTCACTAACAGACTGAGTCCCACAGACAGACAAACATAAAATCAAAAATTTCTCTTATAGAAATGACTCTTAGGGTAGGAAGTTAAGAACAGATCCAGAATCTAAGAGACAAAAGAGGGTGCATTAGAGTCAGAGTGCTAAAGCGAGGGGCTCAGGCAACACTGAGCCCAAGGGCAGGCTGGGACGTGACCCCACGAGGAGCACGGATCTCCAGGGCCAGCCCGTTAAGAGTAGCTGCTGTACTTCCCCTTGGGTCACATTCATTGCTTAGACTCGTCCAGCACGTTCCATTTAACCAACAATGAGCCATTGGTTTGAATCCTCACAACGTTATCAGATGGTATGATGATGCTCATTTCACAGGTGAAAGACCTGGGCTCATGGATAAGGACATGGCAGGGCTATAAAGAGAGCTCAGGATTTCTGCTCATAAGGTCTGTTGCCTTTTCCAGAGGCCACCATGGCTCCCCTTCATCATCTTCCCCATCCTCTGTCGTGCTTCTCACGCCTGTTGGACTGAGATGCCAACCCGATGCCCAGGGACTGGGTCTAGAGGACTCGGCACAAGGTTGCTGCTCCTAATGTTTATTATTAATGACATTATTTTGTTCTCTGCAAAACACTCCAAAGTCACGGGTGCCCCAGATGAGCCAATTCTGAACAGACAGGCTGGGAAGAGAGGCGTGAGGGCAGTGACGACAGGGGCCCTCTGTTTGTAAGTGACATGCCCCGGTAGCAACTCGCTTAAAAGTCATTTCCATTTAAAAAAATGGGAAGAACCAGTCTCCCTCCACACCCTCTGTCTTCACTTCCTATGGAAATTGGAGCCAATGTCAGCTAATAATGGGGAATCAATAACCATGCAGCTATTTTCACATTAATGAGGAGCTGCTCTGGATGAAGCTCTATAAAAGGGCCCACGCAGATGGTACTCCACCACCATAAAAGGCCATGGCTCACCAATTGTTAATGGAGTGTTCTAGGATTATGGTCAATTTCAGACTTCATTGGTCCCTACCCGCAGCCACCCTGTCCAGGGAAGAGAACCACTCGTTTTCCTGAGAAGGTTAAAATATACAGAAAATATGCACACATACACAGACTAGGCCCTACATTGGAAAGCTGGTTTGGAAAGTTCCTGAAACTCTTTTCCGAGGCCAATGCATCAAAATCATCAGGTTTCTGTGAGGGGTCACTGTCCTTTAAAAAGAGCATGACTAAGAACATCTCTCTCCTCATCTTCTCCAGGGAGGGACACTTCTCTCCTGCTGGGGTTTAGAAAATCCGATGGGTCCATCCTGCATCCACAATACTATACAGCAGTCCCATAAAAGCCGATCACGGAGAGGGTCCAGAAAATGAGAAACTGAGTCCTATGACCTCTGGGGCTACTTAACACAGCCCCTAGCCACCTCAACAGCCTCTTCACCCATCTCTGAAATCCAGTTACGTGACACAGTTTTTAGTTTGTTGAATGAACCATACTCTCTTAAAATAGGACCTGTGCATACATTTTCTATTGGCTTCCCCAACACTTGTTTGCAGAGTTAACTCTTTTTTAAAATCAGCTTAAACATCACTTTCTCTAGGAAACTGGACCTCACTACTCATATGTGTGTATGTCCCACTCTTATGCCATGAGGATCCTTGAGTTTCCGTATTTATAATACCCTCTACACCTACAGCTGGTTGTCCAGTATCTCTCTTCTCTACCAGAATATAAGCTCCATGAAGGTAAGGTTTGTTGTGTCTTATTCACTGCTGCATCCACAGAACTTAGTTCAGTGCCTGGCACAGAGTAAAAACTTAAATGTTAGAAAGAACAGTTCAATGGATGAATGAACAGATTGATACATGCATGCATGAATAAATGAGTGCATAAAAACAGAGGATAGGTGATTACCCGCCCTCTTATCTCATAATCCCTCCTACCTCTATAAACAGGTAGCCTTTCATAATATGTTTCCTAACACCAGCTTAGAGACCCAACTCTTTGTAACATTGCATTTGATAGGTAGTCAATGTGCGACTTTGCTTCTTTGCAGCCTTATTAGATGGAACCATGATGTTATGTCCACGTTCCCACTGAGGTTCTAAGACCCATCTTCTCCCAAAAGCCTACTGTTCACAGGAAACAGGGACCATAGGGTTAAGTTTGATAATTTTTTAAAAGAGGAGTTAACGTGTCATCATTTGATATTAAAATTGTATTAAATTATTCCTTTCTCATTACTCATAGTGACAGAAGAGAGTGGAAGCATAGGTAGTGCATTTATATTTAGCATTAAAACGTAGGGAGACACGAGAAAAGCAGGAGACTCACCTGTGCACCCGTATGCATACATACTTATAGCATCTGTGCTCCTGCCTCGGCCATTCTGAGCCCATCCCTCTATTAGACCGTAAGGCCCTTACAAAAGGAAGGGATCCTCAGGAGAGATTCCAAAGCTACTGCTCCTTTCATGACCCCTCCTGGGGAACGACCCAAGATTGTGCGGGATGTTTGAGTCACAGCAAATTAAAACTCCTGCCTGTGTGCCGTGCTGACGGGAACACAGAGCCCAGGTTCAGAGACATCGGCAGAGGCCAAACCCTGCAGTGGTAAGCCAGGCTGAATACCAGCTGCCTCGCGGGCAGGAATCAAACCTCCCATTGCCTAGCAGGGCAGCTTCTCCCTGCTGCTTTGTCTGGCAGGACCCAGGACAGCAGGCGGTGCGTACCTTTGGCAGTGAGTACTTGGGCAGCTTTATCTGAGCGAAGGCCTCTCTTCGATAGGACACATAGTAGATGGCTCTTCCACCAGTGGTTACCTGGGTCATGAGGAAATACAAAGAGGTCAGATGGGGACATGGGTCATGGCACAAGTTGGAAGGTATTAGTTTTTCCATCAATAGCCACAAAGGTTTGTGACTACCTTTTAGAGAATATCCCTTGCTGGCTTTGAACCTCCAATCCCATGGCACCCTGAGTTGCTCCCATGTTATGGCACTTAGAGAAAAAGTGGGCAATGACAACAAAGTCTTCCCCCATAGCTGGCACTTTCCATAAGAGAAGGGACTCTGCATTTGGTCACTGGGCTCTGCACGTGTACACACCTAATGAATATTTTCAACTGAAAACAGAGAATGGCTTTGAATAATTCCTATTGCTTAAAGTTCTCATTCCTTTGAGGTTAACTTTACTTCTTATCTGAGCATATTTTTCCTTTGAATTTAAAAATTGATGCATTAAGCAGATATTTAGGGACTAACTTAAAGGCATAAAAAGTCAGAGAAAGAACTCGGAACTGAAAAGTCTGAAAGCTGGGTTTAAGCTCCAGTTCTGCCTCCATGGCTGGTGGGTTGGGCTCTGTAACCTCACTTGGGAAAGTATGGATTCTTACAGTAACCTGGAAACCACTCCAGGAAATAGTCCTGTGGCCTGGGCTGGGTGAACAGTCCTGCCAGCGTGGCACAGCTCTACAGATGGCGGCTTTCGGCCCAATCATCCTAACTCAGGGGAAATTAATATTCACAACGGACGACAACAGAGCCTGTTCAGAGAAAACAGTCAGATGACAATAGCAGGCAGGCTGCTGTGCCGAGGGGGCAACTGCCGGAGGCACGTGCTCCGTTCTCGTTAGGCCCAAGCACTTGCTGGAGACAGGCCAGTCCTCCTACTCGGGTCCAAACCTGGCGCACATCCACAGCAGCTGCTGAGTGCAGGAGGGGTCTAACATCTCTATTGAAATCCGCCCATGGCTCCTCACTCTGAGAGATGGCACCCCCCATGGCTTCCCCTGGCTGCCCACAGATTGGAAGCCCACAAATCAGGCACCACAAGCTGCCAGGTAGAGCAGATGTTAGAGTCAGCGGGAAGGCAGAACCTTGAAAAAACTTGGTGCAAAGACTTCGGCTGTGAACCAAGAGGAGAGGCTGGTTCTCTCCCTGATGTTCGCCGTTATCCTTACATCTCTATTTTCTAATTAGAATCATTTTTGTCTTGTATTCTGGGACTTTTTTTTTTTTTTATTTTTTTTTGGTAAGACATCTGTTCTGAATCTGTATTGTTCTGCATTGGCTTAGAGGCAGGGTGTTGACATATTAAGATCAATGAGTTACTGGGAAGTCTTTTTCTTTCTCTTTTAAATAAATCTCAACTACATAGACTCAGATTAAAATATAATCCTGGGTTCCAAACAGTCACTGTTAGTCTTTGTATGACCTTGTTTACTTATTTGTTTGTTTAATTTGCTTTTATTTTTAATTATAAAACCAACACACGCAACCGTATCTGCCAACCCCAAACCTAGGTCAGTCTTTAAACTTCAGCATGCATCAGAGTCATCCAGAATGCTTGTTAAGACACAGACTGCTGGGCTCCACCCACAAAGTCCCAGATTCAATCAATCTGGCATAGGGCCTACAGACTGTATTTTCTAATTAGTTTCCAGATGATGCTTATGATGCTTATGTTGCTGGTCTGGGACCACATCTGGAGCTGCCCAGAACCAGAACCCCTAACGAGAATTGGCATACGTCTCTGTACCACTGGGCTCCGCAGCTCTCCCGACCCCATCTTCCTCCCAGATGTAGTTTCCTGAGTTTTACATTTACAGTGATATTAAACTTCCTTTTAATTGAGGTGGAATTCACGTAACATAAAATTAACAATTTTAAAGTGTGTACTTCAGTAGCATTTAAGTGCATTCACAGTTTTGTGTAACCATCACTTTTTCAGTGGTTCTAGAATGTTTTCATCGCCCCCAAAGGGGACCCTATACCCAGTGATAGTTTGTAAATTCAAAAATGTATCTTCTGGTCACTTATATGCTTAAAAATGACTTCTCCACAGGACACCCAGAACCTCACCAACCTTACCCTTAGTGAATTAGACTGGCATCAGAGAAGACGAGTCTCACTTCTGAATGCCGGTCCGTGATTGAAAGATGCATTTCCCCAGAAGACCCAGTTACCTCCTTGAGGAACAGGTTGACAGCACCCCCAGGCCTCTTACCAGCACCACAGAGCAAAGCGGGGGCCATAGGTGTTACCGAATCACTGAAGGCTGAAGACGAAAAGAGGGGGAGGGGAATAGGAGAGGCAGAAGCACGTACAGGGAGGTAAACGGCTTTCGAAGGAGGCTTGCCTTGGAGCAGAGAGCATGCGATACAATATATACAGAAGAAGTGTCATAGCACTGGACATCTGAGCCTTAGATAATTTTTCTGTTAACCAATGACACCTTAATAAATTCAATAAAGGGGGAGAAGAAGGAGGAGAAGTAGGAGGGGGAGAAGGGGAAGAAGATGAAGAGGAGGAAGAGGAAGAAAGAGAAGGAGGGGGAGAGGAACAAGAGCAAGGTCCCCATGATAGGGTGATGGGCGCTGCCAACTCGGGGCCCAGCCATGTGCCCAGCCATGCCGCTGAGAGCCCTGCCCGTGCACAGGTCCTCTCTCCCACATGCTCACCTACGGCGTCTGGAAGAGTTTGTGGTTGAGTAAATCATAAAGATGGCATTTACACTGTAGATACACCATGGAATAATCCAAACTGTTAAGCCCAAGGAACCCAGAGGTTCTCCCAGTGCCTCTGATATCAAGTATCTCACAGCAATACCAAGCTGGCTCATGCAGCTCTGCCCTTGTCCCGGCCATGCCCCGCTCTGCACCATCAAAATCCAAATGATGCTCAGAAGCTCAGTATAAGACCCAGGAGTTCACTGGGATGCCACGAATCCATTACCATTTCTCCCCTGTCTCAATCCCTGAACTTGGTTTTTTCCATTTCTACAGCACTTTCAACATTTACTCTTATGGTACACACATTCCTATGGTTATCCCCCCATGTCTTCTTATAAGGTCATAACCTCCCGATCCCTAGGCCAAGCTGGTCTCACTATCATTGACTGAGTTCATCTTCCATGCTCCAGAACTGCATGTAGCCCTTATATAAACTATCTGGTTTAATCCTCATGACAACCCTACAGATGCTGTAAGATACTGAGCGACTTGCCCAAGATAAGACAAATTTGAAACCGCTGAAGTTTGGCTCTCACTCCATACTCCTCTTCCTGTGACTAAAATGACTTCTCCATTCACCGTACTCATCTCACCTTAACAATACATTTCCTTGATTCCAACATATTAAATTTTTTAAAATTCTGTAATTGGCATGTGTGTATATATATGTGTTTCTTCATATTCCCAGAAAATTGAGCATGCATTTACACTGCCTCTTCAAAATAATGTCCTCTTAGAAGAGAAGAAGTGAGATAATAAAACAGTAATAATAGCTAGCATGCAGCAAAAGCTTAGTACGTGAAAGATCCTATGATAAGCCATTTATAAACCATACATCATATGCATATGTATTAAGTATTATATACATACATATATATAAAATATATATAGATATAGATAGTACTTCTACTTTACAGGTCAGGAAATTGAGGTTGAGAGAAGTCAACCAACTTGCCCAATGTCACGCGGTCTTTCATTGTCACAGTCAGTATATGACTAGCCTAACCTGGACCCTTAACTGGGAATGAGCATATCCCCAAAACGTTAGGCACAAGGCAGGGGTCAATACTAACTGACTAACTGAATAATGAATTGTGAGTAATCCACTTAACTAGAGAGACCTTGAGTTTGATTTTTTTCCAGTGTTTAGTAATTAAACCATGGATGTAGGGAACTCTCCCTTCCCGCCCAATCTCTGGATGGTCGCGGGAACTTATATCCAAATCGAAGCCTTGGCACCCCCTTGGGAGTAAGGGCCTCACAAGGTTGGGGTGATACCAAGCTAGTGTATTTGCTGCCTCTCTGCTCCTTGTGTGGCTCTCTGGCAACCACACAAGGAAGAAATAAAGTTTAGTGACTATTAATCTATTTTGATGAACTTTTCTCTTCCTTACAAGCAAATTTTCTGGCGTTGTAAATCCCAGGGATTATTACCACTCTCCCTTTCAGTGATGCCTTTTATTTTACATTTGATGAATGTCATCCAATTATTTGCTCTGGGCCCATCCGTCATGCTAAACACAGAATTAGCTGGGTCTTTTCCTCACTAATGACTGGCTCGTTAATCTGATTTTCTGCATTTCCATTTTACAGGTTTAATTGGGCTCCTGGCCAGTGAAAATGATTCCTTTGGACAAGTGCATTGGCCATTAAACACATCTGTCTCTTCTGACTTGTGCCCACTCTTGCTGTAACCAAGTCTAATCTGACATGTCCTTTTTTTTTTCCCCATTTCTATCTTGTTTCTGGATGATAGCTTGCCCTGGAAGAGACAGAGAAATCTGCCCCACCACCAACAAAAAAAGAATTGGCTTTGAGTCATATTGGGCCAGTTTCTGCAATAGAGAGAAGTAAACCGGTAGTGTCTCTAGAATTCATAAATGGGCATTAAGTAATCTGAGAAGAAAAGCAGAAACTACCATTTCTGAATATTAGTTATGTGATGAGTCCTTTACATGCATGGCAATTATTTATATCCACAATAATAATTATGACTATTAATATTATTAACAATATTATCAGAACCTTATAAGGTGAAAATATTAATAACGTAACATTTTTTGAATATTTAATATATGTGAAGCACTATTTCTGTGTGCATACCAGCTTTCGAAGGCTTTGCAGACACACCACAAATAAATGGTGAAGCTGGAATTTGAACCCCGGTTTATCTGACTACCAAGCTTGTCACGCTGGTTCCTCTGTGGAGGGGAAGAGATCCCATGTCCCTCAACTTCCAGTTTCCCAGATCGGATGCCCAGCAGCAAGGCAGCTATTCCTACGTGAGAGTTCATGTCAATTTCTCAGCCTTGAGAAATCAATGCTCTATTGTTACACAGGGCTGACTGGTGCTGCTTTGGAATCTGAGAATAAGAGAGACCATAACGGAAATAAATTTGGCTTACACAAGAGTTGTTGCCATCACGGAAAATGACATTTAGAAGCTTTTCTTGTTAGAGCACCTTGCTGGGTCCACTATAATGTGAATAATCAGTCCAAGCCCAGAGAAATGACCACCCATACAGACACACATCAGTTACTACACACAGCCTCTGCATTGTTTCCTGCTCCGTAAAGACACGAAAGGGAACCAGGCAAGCTCTGATGCACAATTAACTCTCCCAGTTTCTCTGCTCATTAATTCTATTCAGGTTATTTAAAATAAATCTGGACGTTATTAGGCCTTTCTCTTCCTTTCCACCTACGTAATTCCTTCAAAGATCATGTTTCTTTTTCAAGAACAGACACAGGCTTCTGACTGCTGGGCCACAAGAGTCAATAAATAGCCACAGGTCTCATCAGGGTGTTACTGTAAGTGTCCGGACGGCCCTGGGAGCTTCTGCATGACAGGTTATGTCACCTCTACAGTCTTGAGCTTGTTCTCTGGAAGTGCTTTGCTAAGGTGCTACATTACGTGTCTGAATCAAAACTGTGGTGCAGCAGTGGGAACAACAAGACACCCTATCAGCCATCTCCTATGCTAGACTGTTTGATCTTGAATTTCAGTGTTTGTCAAACTCGTGTTTGCTCCTTTTCTGTCCTGGAGGCTCTACGATATTAATGGAATATGCACTTTCACTTGCTTATTTTTGGAAAGAGTGGGTCTGACACCTAACAACACCCTCACGGAGGCTGAACCTTCTGTGAAACAGATTTGCACATAAAAATTTGTTTTAGGCCCCTAACATAATACCCTCAAAATAGCTTCACCAAGAATAGGTTTGGGATAAGACAGTGGACACTACAGACACTGACACTCTCTCGCTAGCTGTGTGTGTGGATGTGCATGCGTGTGGGGCAGGTGTTCTCGAGAAGACATGTACTGAGGTTGCCGGCACACTCACTGGCCAACAAACACTTACAGATCTAATGCTACCGTCACCAGCCCTGCCAAGAAACTTCCTGAAGCCTTCACCACCTATAGGGAATGCTCGCGATGCAGAGAAAAGGTGGGGAGTTAGAACAGCATGGGACAAAGACTGTGTGTCTAGACCACAACAGCACTAGAAGGAGAATCAGTGTGCCTCGTTCAGCGAGCCTGTTTTGTCAAACCTAATAAAGGGCTTGGACTGGATGAGTTTCTGGTTATGTATTTTCAAAGACGCTGATTTTTTTCCCCCTCTGATCTTTAAGCATTATAGTGTCTTTGGCTGGGATTCCAGATCTGCTTTTTTGAATCCTGTTTCTGCCACCTGTTGGTTTGGTGACTTTGGACAGGTAATTGAATCTTCCTAATTTATTCTGGGAAATAAAAATAGTAATACTACCTATTGACATGTCATCATGAGGATTAAACACAGTATAGCATGTAGAGTTTTAGCCCTGAACCTGGCACGTCCTAAGCACTCAACGCTTATTACCTGCTGAACTAGAGGCACAGGTGTCTACATCAGTCCAACATCTTGGAGGCCTTATAGTGACTGAGCATGGTGACAGCTTATATATAAAATCTGGAGGCTTTGGGAAGTGCTGAGGTAGCTAAATGGGCCACTTGGTCAATATTGAGCAGGGACAGAGGGCTGAAAGTCCTGTTGTCCTCGGAAAGGATGACTTCACAAAGAAGACCACAAAGCCAAAGTGATTTTGCCAGAGATTTAACTGTTACTGGCTGCAAGCCTTATCTTAGTGTTCTGGCTTTTATGATTTAGAGGTAGGGGAAGAAGTTCTTAAGATGCCCACCTCATCCTTTGAAATTGAAGTTCTTTGTGTTTTCCACTCCTAGAAAATTCCTGAGGGGAGGCTGGCAAAAAGGTCGAGTGCAGAAATTAAAAAAGAACAAATGCAGATTTAAATTGTCATCCTGAAGTATAAAATTTGGGAGCATCTGGATACTCCCAGTTAATATAATAATAGAGAAGAAGTTAAAACCTGGATGGTCTACTTTGAGCATTCTAGATTCAGGATGTCAGAGCTTCACCCGCAAAGAAGAAAACACCATCCATTGAAATGCTAAGGAGAAATTTTAAAACTTACTATCAATATACTTTCTCTTCCCTCTTTGAAAACTGCCCCCTTTTCTTCCAGACTGAATTTAATATCATTTTGCAAAAGATGGGACTGAGAAGAAGCTAACAAGATATTATAAGGAATCTAGCTTATATAAGCTTTTCTCTTTGTCTCAAGACACCACATAGCCTATTTCCTTTATACAGGTGGACATTATGAGGTCAGTTAATTGAAATCTTCCCAAGCCAGACACTAGCCTCTGTCTTTTCTATAGGATCTCAGAATTTCATAAAATCAAAACAAAGTGGCAGGAAGGAGAGGAAGAAAGAAGCTATAAGGTTCTGGATTCTGCAACATCTGTGATTTCAGTTCGGTTCAATCAATTAGCAGACGTGCGATTTTAGGCATGGTAATGAACCTCGTGGAGTTTCAGGATTATTTTCCTATAAAAATGTAATGAGTAATAATTATCCTTCTCTTACAGAGAAGTAAATGAGATGAGGTAATAAAATGCTTTCATTTAACTATAGTGTTCAACAAATACAATAATTAGGATGTTAAAAATGATCTGTGGTATCTATCTAAGAACCTAAAGATTTTAGAAGTATTTTCACAAACAAATTGCAATAGGCTGAATTTTGCTTCCCTGCCCTATGTCCTACCAATTCATACATTAAAACTTAACCCAAAGCGCCAGTCGGTGTAGCTCAGTTGGTTGGTGTGTGGTCCTATAAACCAAAAGGCAGGTTCAATTTCCAGTCAGAGCACACACCTGGGTTGTGGGTTCGGTCACTGGTCAGGGTACATATGAGAGGCAACCCACTGATGTTTCTCTCCCTCTCTCTCTCTCTCTCTGTCCCTTATCCTCTCTCTAAAATCAATAAGCATGTCCTCGGGTAAGGATGAAACAAACAAACAAAAAAACAACTTATCCCCTAAGGTGATGGTGTTTGGAGGTGAGGCCCTTGAGAGGGGATCAGGTCATGAAGGCGGAGCCCTCACAAATGATATTAGAACCCAGAGAGCTCCCTCGCTCCTCCCTCATGTGAGGGCACAGTTAACAGACCAGGTAGTGGGTCCTCACCAGACACTGAATCTGCCAGTACTTTAACCTTAACTGGCCAGCCTCCAGAACTGAGGGAAATGAATTTCTGTTGTTTATAAGCCACCCAGTTTATGGTATTCTTTTATAGCATCCATAAAGCAGGTATTCAAGCTACTGATCGCGTGAGGTATGGAAATTTGCCACAGAGGGTTACAGCTATCCACAGACTGAAAGGTTAGAAGCAATGAGGAATATGACAGGGCAAGCAGGAAATGGATGGCCAGGGCAATAGAACAGAAGTGTCCTCAGTCACATGGGATAAATGGCAGGGGCATATAACTGCTTAGAGAATGATTAATTTTATTGCTATGTTGAAGATATGTTAAATATCTTCCAAGGGCAAGGCAAACAAAATCACTCATTTTCTAGAGAAGTAGGCATGCTTTTTTGAGACATGGGATTTCTAGACGGTCTTTGGAGATACGGGTGGGCTGCTAGATATTACAGCACAACTTTGCAAACATAGGATTTGCATGCCTCATGAGTGAATTTTGGGACAGCGGTGGATGGATTTAAACCATCTGTCAAGCGGTTTCTCAGAAAACACTGCCACCTCCCCAACAGAGCCATGAATATTTGTGAAATGCCAACTGCTACTTCTCAGAGTTTCCCCGTTGCACACCCTGGGTCACGCCTCTCTTGTCCTCCACCTCAGAAATCCTCTCCTCAGAACCATAATAGTTTATGCAACATATTTTCCTGCTTTTTCTAGAATTACAATAAAATCACTGCCAGGCACGGTAGAGTCCACACCCATCCTGTCTACTCTTCACATGCCATCTGGAAGCATCGCTGTTAGAGTCAAGCTTCTTGATCACCACTCCGCCTGCACTGTCTGCTCTCACACATGACCAGGTAGGAAAGACACAGTCATTGAAGCAGCCCTGCTTAATGATAAGTTCATTGACATGCATAAGGTTACTCAGCTCCAAAGTGGCAGAGCCTGGTTTTGAACCTGGGTCTTTCAATCTTGGCAATGTCCACTACACTGTGCAACCCCAAGCAAGCGGGAAGTGTCAACGGCTGAGCCTTTCCAAAGAATGACTAGTTTAGGCCCAGTTTCCCGGAGAGATTCATCCTGCCCCAGGTCCCTAGAAGGATCCAGAATCAATAACTTTCACAGTGGCTTCTGTCAAAACTCTCCTTGATGAAGCCACACCTCAGTTGCCCAGCTGGGTTTCATCTCGTCTTCCTCTGATTCCCAGGGCTTCTTTTTTTTTTGCAGTGATCCCCTTGTTGCATTTACCAGCTGCTGTCCTGAATAACTGGAAAGTGGATACAGCTTAGGTCTCTTGTACTATAATGTCTTCGAGGGTAGATAATGTGTCTTGTTCCTATTAACCCTCTCGTAGTACCTGGCACACATGTCACGACAGCTAATATTTATAGAGCACTCTACTCGATGCCATTAATTTTCATTACTGGGATTAATCTCACTTGGTCAGAGCATAACCCTGCAAGTGAGGTCTAATTACACCCTAATTTTAGAATTAAGGGGCAGAGGCCCAGGCAGGCCACTTTACTTTACTTTTGACTAAAAGGTGAGATTCCAAGCCAATCTCAGGACTTCTGGCTTGAAACCCCAGTCTCTCTCCACATTGCTGGGCTGCTTCAGCCTGTGGTTGCTAAGTCAAGATCAGAAAAACACAAAGTGGAGATAATTGCATGGATTTTTACAAGTGGGTCATGGTTTTACATCAATTATGCCCTTGAGTGGTTGGCAACAACACAATACAGAAAACCAAGGGCGATTAGAGCGTGCTTTCCTGTGGGAAACGGGGAAGCAGATTTCAAGATGTTCTTCCCCACCCACTGTTGAATTCACATATTAATTAAAGGTCTGGCCAAATTCACACCATTCCTGGAACATTAATCATGTTTATATATCTCATTATGGGTTCCTGGTCCCAATTCTAATGCATGTTACATTTACCAATCCATCAGTAAGTCCCTCTTTAGCACTTTGTACCCAGGCTTTGTCAGGTACCATGGACGTCAGGAGCCCAGGACCTTAGGGCATTCACCATTTCTGGGTAAAAACAAGCCTTACACATGAGATATACACATGATAACATATGGTCAGTGACAACACTATTGAACCCTGAGCAGGGTAAACGCCGGGAGCCATAAAACAGAGAAATCCTCTCCTCAGAACCATAATAGTTTATGCAACATATTTTCCTGCTTTTTCTAGAATTACAGTAAAATCACTGCCAGGCATGGTAGAGTCCACACCCATCCTGTCTACTCTTCACATGCTCTTCACAATGAAGACATGGAAATGGCTGAGGGCTGAGCTGGAAGTTAAACTCATGTTTGCCTAACTCCACATATGGCGGCTAACCATTCTCCTACATCACTCTCCCCAGTGTGACATGCATAAGCATATGCACACATGTGTTTAGGAAAGGATTGGGTTATCCATACTAAAGGATATTCTGCTTGCTAAATGGAATGATGACTTTGAGGTTGGAGATTAGAGAAATCAGAAAATGGCTGAATTGTTCAAATAGCGAAGGGAGGGATGGAGAGAAAAGGGAGTGATAACGTAGAGATGGATCTTAAAAGAAGAAAAGATCATCAGTAAGCTGGAGAGGCTGCAGGAAGAGAGGCCCAAGAGGGCGGGTCGCTGGGAGTTGGCTCCAGCAGGGATACTTCAGGGGAGCGACAAGAGAAGTGGGCATGTGTAGGTTTGAGTACGTGTTTTTGCTGTGCAGTATCTGACATAAACACTGTGCTTCATTTCTGCTTGACATTTTTGAAAAAAGTTTACACTACGCTGCTCAATAATCTTATTATAATTTTATTTATTTGTTTGTTTGTTTGTCTTTGCAGAGGTGGTTCATATCAGCAATGCAGTTCTGCTTCAAGAAAATGCCCAAGAGTTACAGCTGGGTTACCAAAAATTTAATCTTTCGGTACCTCTGGGGTTACTTATCTAGCTGTTTGTCGTGAAAAGTTCACAAAGAGCTCTGGAAGGTAAGCCTAGACAAGGAATCCAAAACTCCTCTCCCCATTGGCTATTACGGGTCTTTGGGAAAAAGGATTTAACTGCTTCCAGATCTCAGTTTTATTTTAAAACAGTTCCATAGGCACACTCACAAGACAAGGCCCAACATGTGCCTGACACAAAGCAGGAACTCAAAGGTGTCATATCTGCTATGTTCCTCATCCCTTCACTTCCTGGGTCCCAGCTTCCTCAGCAGAAAGGTCTTCTTAGGCTCCTGTACCGAAGGTTCTATGCAGCCAGTTTCTTTTGTGGTCAATGACGCCACAAATGGGGTTCGAGCAGCTATTCTGTATGCATGCTTTCTGTTTCTACTTACTGCCCGACACACTCCTTGACCCAATTTGCTTCACACAAGTAAGAAAGTGTCTGTTGTAACTCCTTCTCATTTAAAGAACGGGACAAGTGTAGTAGCTGAGAAAGGAGAGCTGGTGTTAGCCAGCCTAGGTCAAGTCTCTGCTCCACTCTAGGCTGGCTGTGTGATCTTGGGAAAATGACTTACCCTTTCTGTGCCTCTTTTGCAAAATAGAGGTTAAGAGTAGGTCTTCCCTCACAGGATGTTATAAAGGTTAAATGCATTAATAATAAGCTTAACTCACACTAACCACTCAGGAAGTCTTAGCTGCTGTTAATATGTCATTGATTCTCCAAGAACTACAGATTATTAAGAAAATCAACCAGGAGGTAAAAATCATAGAAGGCTGAGGACACACCTTAAACAAGAAAATGCAGAGAATCACATACAGAAACGTTGTGTTCAATCTACTTCATAAGGCCTCGTCGCAGATACCTCCCAGGGAATAAGGAAGCCAGCATTTTTCTACGCCTTCCTCCCACACTGAACACACAGAGCACCTGAGAAGCAGTACAATGAAATAATAAACACAATCATATTAAGAGCACTTTGATTATTTCTCTCCATACTGCAATCTGGAAAGCATCGCTACCGGAGGCAGGCTGGCAAACTGCAGGCGTTCGTGCTGGAGGATCGGACAGCAGGCCTTGGGAATGGCAGACGCTCTGTTCTAACTGCGTTCAGTGGAATTACCACCGCGCATTATTACAGGGTAGGCAACCCTTCCAGAAACACTTTTCAGAGAAGAAAGTCGAAGCCATCTTGTCTGGCCTCAAGAGGTTACAAGGCTCCCATTGCACACAAACTGGATTAGAAAACAAGCAAGGAGGAGGAGATTGGGGAGGTTTAAAAATCAGGCAATTTTAAAGCCCAAGAAGCACAGAGAGAAAAGCCAATCAATTTCTTTCTGTCGCTTATTTTTTTTTTATGCAACAGATGTTTCGCTTGCAGTTCCAAATCTAATAGTAGTTGGCGTAGTAAAGATGAAATAAAGGTGGAAGAAAAAGGGAGAACTAAAAAAGAAAGGTGGAAGTCAGGTTGGCAAACAAGCAGCTAATTCCCACGCCTCCCTTCTCCGCTGCCGTACCCCGTGCGGTTCTGCCCATGGGGGACAGCCCCGACGCTTCTCCAGAGCCTCGTCCACAGCAGTCCCTCCCTGCAGGCGTTTCTCACCAGGAAGGCAGAGGTAATCAAGCCCATTCGTTAAACATCTTCATTCTATTACTTTCATAATCAGCTTCTAATGTTCCGTTCGATAGATGTGGGGCCGACCAGACCAAGCACTTGCACAGCTGCTTGGGCCATGGAGCTATTCTCTGTGCCATTGATCACCTAGACAAAAATCAATCCTGGCTAAGGAGAAAGAAGTTAAAAATAAATTGCCGCGATTGATTTCCGTTCAGACCTTCTGACTCCCAGTTTAGGAAGGGGGAGGAAGAGTGTGCGTGTCTATCTGCCTGTCGTGAAATCACTTCACGTGTCCCAGCCTCAAAAGCAAAATGTGGGGATATTTCTCATACACACACACACACACCACTTTCTCTTAATTCATGTTTTTATGTTTTTCTTTTTAATGTGCCTCCTAATAATGATCAGAGACGAGAATCTTTCAAATCATAAGATTCCACAAGAAGAGGATTGTTGGGGTCTGCTTTGCTCACTACAAAATCTCCAAAGTAGAGTCCCAAGCTCTGTGGGTGGTAGTAGCTCTGGGAATATTTATCGAGGGACCGATAGAGTAAAGTAATAAATGAAATGCCCTCCTTGTTATTATTGTCTATCAAATTACATTTACTTCTTCCTAAATTTATCATGGCATGCAATTATTTTCTTGTTTTTTCTCTGCTTGTGTATTATCTTTCTCTCTTACTAGGCTATAAACTCTCCTATGGCAGGGATTTCTGCCTGTCTTCTTTGCATATTCACTTCTTCTATGCTGCATGATCTCCAGGGATCATAACTTTCTTTTTTTTTTTTTTCAATTTTGATCTACTGCATTGTTTTCATATCGTGACTTCGTGGATGTGTGTGGAATAAAGGACAGAAAGAATAATTCAGCAGCTCTCTTGACAAATTAACTACATCCCAAATATATATATTTTTTAATTTTGACATTGGAGAAATGAGTTGAGAAATACTTCTGAATAATAGTCTGACTAAATGGAGTATCATGTAAAGTGAGCAGACGTTTGGAATATCAGCGTTAGAAGGGAACTCCTGAAGTCATCTGGCCTGCTGCCTTCCCAAGGGGTCCAACAGAGGTCAAGACTTCTATAGCGACACCTTGGGAGCGCCCACAAAAGGGCGAAGAAGAGATGGGTGGGTGGTGGTGCTGATCTCATCCCTAACCCTTTTAAAACTAGATCCATTTTACCTGTATCTGTTTGGGGTTTTGTTTTTTTTTTAAGATTTTATTAATTTATTTTTAGAGAGGGGGACAGGGAGAGAGAAAGAGAAGGAGAGAACATCAATGTGTGAGAGAAACATCAATCAGCTGCCTCTCACAGGCCCCCACCAGGGACCTGGCCCACAACCCAGGCATGTGCCCTGCCCGGGAGTCGAACCAGCAACTTACAGCTTCGCAGGACGATGCCCAATCCACTGAGCCACGCAGGTCAGGGCAGTATCTGTTTTATATATTGGAATTCCTTGAATAGTATTGCCTGAAAAGCAGTTTCCACTGCTGAAAACAGCAACAACAAAAGGTCTGAAAGCTCTTTGATGCAATCCTTTCATTTTATGATAAGGAAACTGAGCTCCAGGGAGGGAAGGTGATGGCCCAAGGTCACAGACTGAGTTAATGGTGAGACCAGACTTAAGTCCAGAAAGGCTGCTCTCCCCACACCTCCCACCCCATCTTGTTACACTGTTTCCTGCCACTGAAGGGTCTCTTTGCCTTGGAGCAATGGCTGATCTGACAGTTGGACTCCTCAACTCAATTCTCTGCTTGGAGAACTACTCTGAGCTCTGCCTTCTCCAGGAATGTGGCCCTGATCACATCATAACTCACAGAGCTCCCTCACCCTGGGAGGGGGCCTAACACTTTCAGAAATGCTTGTGAGCATTGCTGCAGAGTGTGCCAGGCCTTGAAGTCCTGCTTCCTCATCTAGACTGAACACAAAATGAGGACAACTCTTCGTCAGTCTTGTTTACCACTGTATCTCCTTCATTTCAAACAGTGACAGGAATCTATCAAGTATTCAATTAATGGTTGTTAAATGAATGAATGAATCCACCAATCAATCAATCAAGAACTCCATCTCAGAATCTATCACAGCTCTGGGTATCTAGTAGCTGTTCAATCAAATCAAGTCAATAGATTTAGCCACTGGCTCTGCCACTCTTAAATTCCCAGAAGACCCTATTCTGCCTGATCATGAGGGCTTGCAGAGGTCAGACTCTTAAAAGCTGCTTGCAGAAATCCAAAATGATTGTTTACTGCATTAACTAGCTATGGAGTTAAAGGCAGGGCAATTAAAATTTCTAAAACCTGGACCCCTGAAATAAATAGAAATATATTCTAGTTAAAACAGTAACAGAGAGAGAACGAGACTTAATAGCCCACTTCTCAGTCAGCAGCCCAATCAGCTTCATTATCAGCACTGTTGTTTTAAACAATATAATTATCTTTAATAGAAGAAGGCCCAGAAGATGGATCCTCCTGGGAGCTAGGCTTAGCAGACTGAGTGTCCAGGACTTGCTAGAACTTGGAAGGGTAGGACAAATGGGGGAACCCTGCTGGGTCATTCAACAGCTCCTCTGTGCCCTGGTGTGGGAGTCAAGAGAAGCTGGATCCCAAAACGCATCATGGAAATTGAATAACGAATGCAAGAGGTACAAGGCAAGTGGGGAAGTCTGGAAAACAATGGGCCAAGGATGGGAACGATGAATAATCACACTGTCACTTGGTCCCCAGGGCGCCCCAGTAAAGAGTGTCTGAATAATGCTCCAAGTGTATCTGAGGGACAAGTCTCAGAGGTGTGGGTGTGATTACACTGTACCAAATCCCATAAAGCCCTCCTTTGGTTGACGATGCAGAAAGTTTCTGATCTGGAACGAAATGAAAACAGATCCAGACAAACAGGCCACTGAACCAGGAGTGGAATGAGGCTTTTCTGCCCTTGTATCTACCAGGACGGGGCCATCATCTGCCTATTTTTGTTTTACAGTCATCTGGAAAAGTTTCTGGGAATACCAGCTATTCGGTACTAATGCAAAGATCTTCAGATTGGGAAAATGAAATGAGAAATTTATCACTGTGCTCTTTTGTCATCCTTTACGAACCCAGGCAGACCTAAGGTCATATCTTGAACCTATCGTTTACCAAGCTACATGACAAAGGTTGATTCTCTAAACTTCTCTGAAATCTGGTTTTCTCCATTGAAAAATAATAACATCTACCCCACCGAGATCCTGTGACAATGAAAGTAGAATTAAATAACATAAAATGCACACATGCCAGGCATAAATTTGACTCTAAATAAACCCGAGGTCTGTTTTCAGCCATTCTTCCAGTTTGGTAGTGGGTAAAAATTGGTGGTGTGCCTAGGCAGAAAGACCATTCTGAAGAATCACTGCTTTGGAAATAGGAAATTGCAGATTCCCAAACAGCGGAAGAGATTAAGAGTTGCATGGCTGATCTCGCTCCTTTGAGCTGAATACAGAAACACTTGTGGTCCCTTGGACCGCAGTCCCACCCTCCAGACCGGAATCCACAGGCTGCATCTAACCACATGAGGCTTATGGGTAGTTAAACATGGTGAGCGCCGCCCTTCCTGTAAAATGCATTGCACAGTACGCATGCCACCTCTCTTCCTCTCGTACCCATGGAGACACTACAAATTATCAATGACGGTCTCTCCTACTGAACCACAGTATCATTGCCTTTGGTAATGCAGCTAGTACCAATTACTCAGAGGTGACACACAAAATGAAAACGATTTGACACCCCTGAACCAGACATATGCCATCCATGTACCATCAGAAAGGCAAATACGTACATTATAATATGGAGTGAATTACAGAACAAGGCTCTGAGATTAAGGGAAAATATTCCTTGCTATTTTGGCCTAGTAAGAAACAAGTATCGTAACTTCCATGGGGCCTCAGCAGATTTCTTGGGAAGAAATAAATCTTAATAACTTATTAGGGACATGCACAGCAAAGCTCTGAATGCAATGAAGAGGTTGCTGTGCCAAAAGAATTGGTGGGTGGTCTGTAAACAAGGAGCCCCTGCCTGGAGCCTCTATCTCAGCAGCAGACATTGGGAGCTCACTGGCATCTGGGTAGTGGCTGATGCTGTGCTGTGAGAATGGATGGAATGGGAATACTCAGAGAGAGAGAGAAAGAGAGAGAGAGAGAGAGAAGAACAAGCACAGAGATAAGGAATCTAGGGAAGGCTCTGAGCCCAACTCATTTTTAAAAGGTGAGCAGAGGAAGAGGCAACCTGTGTAGGAGAAGACAACACCGACAGGTGGGCAAGGGGCTGCACTGCACATTATCAGAGAAGCCAAGGGGAGAGAGCACTTCAAGAAAGACGCAGCAGTCAAGAGATTCACATATTGCAGACATGTCAACTAAGTTAATTACTGAGAGGCACAGTTGGGGTATAAGGGTAAGATATCTTTCATGGGCTTGGCAAGGGTAATTTCAGTGGAGTGGCAGAGGCAGGAGTCACTCTCAAGTGGGTTAAAGAGAGAAGAAATGAGAAAATGGGCTAAGGAATAGGAGAACTCTTAAGAATTTGGTCATGAATGATAGATAGGACATTTACAGAAAAGTGCATGGGGTGCCAAGAAAGTTTTGTCTTAATTTAAGGATAGTAGGTATTTAAAGATACTTAACCAATGGAAACCCTGAAATAGGGGTGACTAAGATAAAGATAAAGGGAGAATAAGGATAATCAATACAGCCAGGTCCCTGAGAAATTAGAAAGGATGGGATTGGGCACTTGGAGTGAGGAATTTTATATAGTTGATTCTACTTTTCTGACATAGTTCACTCTATCTATAAAACTAGATACATAGTAGGGACTCAATAAATTTGATAATCTTTCAAGGTTGCCTTGAGTTGGGTTCCCCGCAAATGTAGACAAGGACTTCTATGTAGGCAGGGTTTTGTGTTTTTTTTTGGTCGGGGGTGGTCTTTGTGTGTTCATTTGTTTTTGACACAAGACCACAGGGAATAGAAGTGGCAGGACCAGGAATCAAAGAGGGAGAGAAAGCCATCCCAGGGTATGTTGCTGAACTGGTTACGACTCTGAGAAACTGGAGCTCGAATCTCATTGCAGACCCCTGAAGACTCCCAGAGAATGAGGCTCAGTCAGAGGAAGAGGTGGGTTCTTACACTGGCTCCTGACTCCTGTTGGTTAGTCAAATTGCCCCCAAGGGTTTTTGACACTTTCCACTTCAAGATTTGCATCGGCACCAGCGTCACTAAGGGGTCTGTCAAGAGCACCCAACTTGGGGAGAAATCAGCCCCCGAACAAAAAGACAGAGGCTCACTACGCAGCTGAG
This sequence comes from Mormoops blainvillei, assembly GCA_004026545.1. Classification (NCBI taxonomy): domain Eukaryota; kingdom Metazoa; phylum Chordata; class Mammalia; order Chiroptera; family Mormoopidae; genus Mormoops; species Mormoops blainvillei. Next base: position 286,182 of record PVJD01001203.1, read on the forward strand.
GCAAGGTGTCATCAGGCCACCTCTGTGCACAGCTGGCTTTGGAGCAAACGTGAGCCAGGAGGATGTGAAATGGGACACAGGAGATGTTTAGCACAAAGGTCAACTAAACGTCACCTCACAATTAGATCACTAATTTGCACTTATCCATGGAAGTGTTTCAAGTACCAACAGCAACTTTTACATCAAGCGACAAAAATCATCACATGTAGGGAGACACATCCCAGCTCCATGCTATTTAAAGAACTTCTATTAGTGCTGGCTTTTGTAAACACTTTTAAGATTCTGAAAGTGCTTCAAGAATATTCACCTGAAGATGTCTTTATTGGATTTCTTTTGAAGATCGTCTCTGCAACTCTTTCATTTTCCTTTAAACGCCTGTGTCGTAATGTGTCCCTAATGATGAAATTGCTATTTATTTAACATTCAAAATCTCTTCCATTAAGACCAAATTAACATCATTTAAAATATCGTCAAATAGATTTTCTTTGAATAATTATACTCTATTAATTTCTGCCTTGGGGCTTTCTTTTTCTCTCAAAAAGATAACAATTTATTAGGGATACAAAAGCCATGCCTTAGAGACTTTGCTACCTCCCATGTCGGTGTATAAAGCAGTATCTTAAACCAAAGCCCAGGAGAGCTGGGGAAAAACATGCTACAAAACAGGTTCTCCAGAGTCTTGAAAGATAGTTAAACCCCAGAATATCTGCAGTTACATATGTATCATTAGCAGTTGGGTTCTTTGATAACCAGCACTATGAAAGGTATGTAGGGAGATTTTATCATGTACATATGTGAATACATACTTGAATCTATGAATAATTAAAAATGAATTGGAGAAAAAGATTTAGTAATCTTCTATGTGACAGGCTTATAAAAACCTTTAAAAGAGAATGCACGTACAAAAAATAGTGAGGCTGATTTTCGCATGTGAATTACTCTCTTGATTCTTGAATTTTATAGGGCTGTATAGTTTTCAAAGCATTTCAAAGCCACTATTATCTCCCTTGGTCCTCACCACTACCATCCAATTTAGGCAGGGCGAGTAGCTGAGTCCATTGTGCAGAGATGAGGAAATTAGTGCCCTGAGAGTCCAAGCGACTTGCCCAGTGCTCCTTGGCTGGCATGTGGCAGATCCCTGATTACAGCCCAGGTCTCTAAATTCAGGGGGTTTTGCCCACAACAGACCACTAGTTACTTGGATTCTAAACTGTGTGAGAGCAGGGTAATGCCTTCCACCTCTGCTATGCTCCATGGCACCTGGCATATTCTAGGGGCTCACCAAATATCAACTAATTGGTTACTAATACTTATTAATTGCCAGTACTCATTGAACATCTCCTCACCCCTTACCATAGTGTTATTTTTCTATGTGTACACCCAGAACTCTGAGAAACTAAGAGCAACGTATATCCAAAGTACCGACTGGCTTCACTGTCTCACTGGAATTATCGTAGAACCACTCTTATGCATGCCATTTCTACACACTCAGGATACCTTGTTATAGGAGCAGCTTTTCTTTTGGCTCTATCCACACAACAAGACTAGGAGTGGAAAGTGACAGTAGGTAGTAGGTGGATCTACACAGGGTTACTGGTCCAGATGGGGAAAAGGATTTGGCAGAGCTGGGGTGGCCTTGCCACTTTCAAATGTTCTGCTCACTCCACACCTCTGGAGTATTTTATTTGTTCTTTATGATCAATCTGCTTTCCCTCTTGCATTCCAGATACCTGAAGATAAAGCAGTATCATAGTTTCTGAAATAGAACAGCATGTACAATGAAACTTTATTCAATGAGTAAATGAATTCTCATCATATTGAAGGCCACGCCCTGTGCCGGGAAGAGGGGGTAGGGCAGGGCTTCCTGCCCTCAGTAAAGACACACGAATCTCCTGCTGTGGCCTTACTAAGGTTCTGCTCTTGTGTATTCATCACACTCCCTAATGGGCAGGGTATGGAACTGTATCACTGGACGGATTTTAACGCGCTCACTGCTGAACTACCTAGTCTCCAAAGTAATCACTAGAAAAGCTACTCCACAGGGGAAAAGACAGGATTTCCAACCAGTTTGACTCGGAACACAGAAACAAACTTATCTCTCTCCCCCTGCCCCTACAGGGGAAAGCTGATTTCTCTTTCATCCGTGTGGAACGGAGACATTTCAGGCAGCCTCTCTCCCATTAAAACAAGGGCACTTCTGGAAAGGATTAGCTCCTTTTGATTCTCCTAGGAAATCCAAGGCCCTGGGCCCCCTGCACAGAAAAAGCATTGGCAGATGAACAACTGTCACAGCTTGCTGTACATTTTGGGCTCAGTGTCCCCCCCAGCAGGAGCTCGAACACTAGGTGCCCTGAGTAAAATCATCAGGATGCCCATCTTTACCTCTTTGTCAATAGAAACATAAAAGGTGAGGCAGAACCCTCGGGGTCTCTCCAAATCCTAGCAGCTGTGTGAGTGGTATATGCACATTTCTACCACATCACGTCTAGAAAAAGAAAATTATTACTGGGTACAGGAGAGGGTAATTTATTTTTAATGCAAAATGAACATCATGGGAAGCTTATTAGGAAGAGGTTACCCAGGTTTTTGGTTATTTAAACTGCACTTTCAAATGCGAACATATTTGTATGTAATGATTCATTCATGAATAAATAATTATGCCTTAAATACATACACCACATTCATTAATATGCAGGGAAAGGATATGGATGTCACCTGAATGCCCAGTGGTTCAGCTGTCTACACACACAAAACAACTGACCTTTGACTCATGGAGCTAGCAGTGCTACAAAATGTCAGTGATGTGCAAACATTATTTAGCAGCAGATTCATTTTGTCAACTGAAAAAGTATTAAGAACCCTGACATGCAGAGCAAACCAAACCAGAGCTGCTCTATTTAAGGAGGGACCAAGAGTCCAGGGAGTCCACCCTGCAAGCCACCCTCCTCCACACTTCGCTTGCTCCTGAGACAAGTTACCAGAGATTCAATGTGGTTCCTGAACAAGTTGAAAATAGAGTTAGCATATGACCCAGCAACCCCTTTTCTGGGTATCTGCCTGAAAGCTTTGAAAACATTTATTTGCAAAGGTGTATGTACCCCTATGTTCACTGTGGCATTATTCACAGTGGCCAAGCCATGGAAACAACCAAAGTGTCCTTTGATAGATGATTGGAGAAAGAAGGTATGGTCCACACACACAATGGAACACTATTCAACCATAAGAAGAGAGGAAATACTACCATGGATGGATCTAGAGAATATCACGCTAAATGAAATAAATCACACAGAAAAAGTCAAGGACCATATGATTTCACTCAAATGTGGAATATAGATCTAAAAGCAACAAATGAATAAACAAAATAAATAAACAAGCACTCATAGATACAGGCAACAGTATGGTGATTACCAGGGGGAAGAGGGGTTGTGGAGAGTAGTAAAGGGTGAAGGGGGTTGAATATATGGTGACAGAAGGAGATTTGACTTTGGGTGGTATGCACATAAAGCAATATACAGGTGACATATTATAGAATTATACATTTGAAAACTATATAATTTTATTAATGTCATCCCAATAAATTCAATTAAAAAATAAAAATGATGCAGCCAACATAGGAGCACCCAAATACAAAAGGAAAACCTTGGAGGACTTCAAGAAAGATATAGACAGCAACACACATATAGTAGGGGATTTTAACAACCCACTGTCAAAAATGGATAGATCTTTCAAACAAAATGTGAACAAGGATATTGTGGAACTGAACAATGCATTAGATCAAATGGACTTAACTGATATATAGAACCTTTCATACCAAAGAAGCCAAATGCACATTCTTTTCAAAAGCACATGGAACATTTCCAAAGATAGACCACATGATAGGACACAAAACAAGCCTCAACAAATTCAAGGGAATTGAAATCATAACAAGCATTTTCTTGGGCCATAAGGGCTTGAAACTAGAAACTGACATCAAGGAAAAAACTCAAAAACACTCAAACTCATGGAGACTGAACAGTATGCTACTAAATAACAAATGGGTCAACAATGAGATCAAGGACGAAATCAAAATGTTTCTGGAAACAAATGAAAATGAAAATACAACAGTCCAAAACCTATGGGACACACCGAAGACAGTCCTGAGAGGGAAGTTCATAGCAATACAGGTCTACCTGAAATAGACAGAAACATTTCAAATAAACAACCTAACCCTACATCTCTACAAGAACTGGAGAAACAACAACAAACGAAGCCCAGAGCGAGTAGAAGGAAGGAAATAATCAAGATCAGAGCATAACTGAATAACATACAGACTAAAAGAATAACTCAAAGAATCAATAAATCCAGAAGCTGGTTATTTAAAAAAGATAAACAAAATTGACAAGACTTTAAAGAGACTCATCAAGAAAAAAAGGGGGATGACCCAAATAAAAAAAAAATTAGAAATGAAAGAGAAGAAATTACAACTGATACCACAGAAATACAAAGGATTGGGGAAAAATTGCTACAAACAACTATATGCCAAGAACTTTGAAAAGCTGGTTGAAATGGACAAATTTCTAGAAAAATATAATCTTCCAAAACTGAATGAAGAAGCAGAAAGTCTGATAAGACTGATAACAACTGGTGAAATTGAAGCCGTGATCAAAAAGCTCCCAACACACAAAAGCCCAGGACCAGGTGGTCTCACAGGAGAATTTTACAACACATTTAAGGAAGAGCTAACCCCTCTCCTTCGCAGACTATTCCAAAAAATCCAAGAAGAGGAAAGACTCCCAAACTCTTTTTATGAGGCTGGCATTGTCCTAATCCTAAAACCAGATAAAGACACAACAAAGAAAGAAAACTATAGGCCAATATCATTGATAAAGACAAGTGCTAAAATCTTCAACAAAATATTGGCAAACCACATCCAGCAATACACTAAAAACATCATCTACCATGATCAAGTGGGATTCATCCCAGGGATGCAAGGATGGTACAATATTTGCAAATCAATAAACATAATACATCACATAAACAAAAGGAAAGACAAAAATCACATGATCAAATCAACAGATGGGGAAAAAGCATTTGATAAAGTACAGTACCCATTTATGATAAAAACACTCAGAAAAGTGGAAATAAAGGAGGCATACCTCAACATAATAAAGGCCATAAAGGAAAAACCTACAGCCACCACTGTACTCAACGGGAAAAAAACTAAAAGCTTTCCCACTAAGATCAGGAACAAGACAAGGATGTCCACTTTCACCACTTCTATTCAACATAGTGTTGGAAATCTTAGCCACAGAGATCAGACAAGAAAAAGAAATAAAAGGCATCCAAACTGGAAAGGAAGATGTAAAACTTATTGTTTGCAGATGACATGAAAGTGTACACCGAAAACCCTATAGACTCCACCAAAAAACTATTCAACCTTATAAGTGAATTTGGCAAAACAGTGGGATACAAAGTCAATATCCAGAAATCAAAGGCATTTTTGTACACCAACAATGAAATATCAGAATCAGAAATCAGGGAGAAAATCCTATTTGCTATAGCAACAAAAAAAAATAAATAAATAAAGTATCTAGGAATAAACCTAACCAAGGAGGTAAAAGATGTGTACTCAGAAAATACACAACCCAGAAGAAAGAAATTAAGGAAGACACAAATAAATGGAAGCATATACCATGTTCATGGATTGGAAGAATTAACATCATCAAAATCTCCATACTACCCAAAGAAATTTATAGATTCAATGCAATCCCTATTAAAATACCAATGACGCATTTCACAGATATAGATCAAACATTTCAAAAACTTATGTGGAATCATAAATGACCCCAAATGGTTGCAGCAATTTTGAGAAAGAAGAATAAAGTAGAAAGGATCACAATACCTGACATCAAACTATATTATAAGGCCACTGTAATCAAAACAGCCCGGTACTGGTGTAAGAGCAGACACATAGATCAATGGAACAGAATAGAGAGCCCAGAAATAAACCCATGTATCTATGATCAATTAATGTTTGACACAGGGGGCAGAGGCATAAAATGGAGTAAAAAAAAAAGACCTCTTCAGGAAATGGTGTGGGGAGATCTGGACAGCTAAGTGCAAAAAACTGAAAATTGACCACCAACTTACACCATACACAAAAGTAAACTCAGGATGGATAAAAGACTTAAATATAAGTAATGGCACCATAAAAGTCCTAGAGGAGAACATAAGCAAGAATATCTCAGATATTCCATGAAACAATATTTCACCAATATGTCCCCTAGAGCAAGGGACATAAAGGAAAGAATAAACAAATGGGACTTCATCAAAATAAGAAGCTTCTGCACAACTAAAGAAAATATCAGCAAAATGAAAAGGGAACCAATTGTATGGGGAAATATATTTGTCAATGATACCTCAGACAAGGGTTTGATCTCCAAAATAGATGAAAAACTCACACTACTCCACTCCAGGAAGACAAACATCCAATTAAAAAATGGGCAAAGTACCTGACTAGACAATTCTCCAAGTAGGACATCCGGAGGGCCCAGAGACATATGAAAGGATAATCAGCATCACTAGCCACCAGAGAGATGCAAACTAAAACCACAATGAGATACGATTTCACACCAGTCAGAATGGCCATCATAAACAAATCAACAAACAACAAGTGCTGGCGAGGATGTGGAGAAAAGAGAACCCTAGTACACTGTTGGTGGGGATGCAGACTGGTGACACCACTGTGGAAAACTGTTTGGAATTTCCTCAGAAAACTAAAATGGAACTGCCTTTTGACCCAGC